>PVJI01009193.1:0-66735 GCA_004026765.1 Micronycteris hirsuta
CTCCCTTCGCTCTGCACCTTCTGGTTCACCAAACTTGATGAATGTATCTTCTTTAATTCCTTGGTTGTCGGACTTCCTCTCAATATGATTTTCTGTCAGATCTGGCTGCGTTTGGATGTGTAGATTTCTTTTTTTTCCCCTTGTTTGGTTGTGCGAGGCGGTACGGTGCATTCACCTATGCCGCCATCTTAGGAAGTCTAACTTTATTTATCTTAATAAAGGGAATAAATAAGACTGCTGTATCTGATAGGTTTTTTTCTAGGAAAATAACCAATAGAAATGATAATTGAATGCAGCACACAATAAAGTAAAATGGGTAAAATTGCTCTGCAAATGAACACGAATAGCAAGGAATAACACTTTATATTTTATTTTATTTTTTAGTAAATTGATTGATTTTATGTTATTTTATTATTCTGCAAATGAACATGAATAGCAAGGAATAATCCTTTTTATTTTATTTTACTTTTTAGTAAATGGATTGATTTTGCACAGTTGAGCCACTGCTTTATTTTTTACTATTTCTCTTTACAATCCTACTTTGTGAAAGAATACTTTCTCTGTATGTCATAGAATGGGAATAGTTTTTCCTTGTCTGATACTCTAATGGCTCAACTCTGATGAAAATTTCTTGAGGTACTCTATGTTCACTTTTGTACACCATGGATTCTTTCTCTCTAATATATTTCCTTGTGATACGTGGCAAAAAGTGCTTTCTTTTATACAATGTAGCAATGAATAAAATAATACAAACAAAAATTATTTGTGTTGTCATTGTCAATATCACTCTAGCAATTGTCAGTCATTGATTAATTGTGGAGTTCTTGGCACCATTCTGCATTTTGATTAAGTTAGATTTTAATAATCACCCATAAAATCATCATGCAAAGGCATAAAAAATAGAAACACAAGCATGGATACATGGAACAGACAGGTATCTGTCAAAGGGAAGGGAAGTGGAAGGACTAGGAGAAAGAAAGTAAAGGGATTAGCCAAAAGCTATATATATATGTAACAGATAAACACAGACAACTGTGTGGTGATAGTCAGAGGTAAAGGGGGTAGGGGTTAGGTGTAGACAGGCAAAGGTGGGGAATTGGGGACAAAAAGAGACTTTGCTTTGGATGATAAGCACCTGGTGCAGTATGCAGATGATATTTTATTGAGTTGTACCCTTGAAACCTGATTGGATTTGCAAACCAATGTTAGCACAATAAATTCAACATTTTTAAAAAAAGAAATATCTTTATTTATCTAGATAATAAAACTATGGCTCAGTAAGATTGTATAATTAGGCTACAAAGTAAGAGTGCTGAGATTAAAACATAGGTGTGTCTGATAATAAAGTGTAATATTTTTAATAGTTTCAGGAGATTTTCAGATATAAAGTCCCTAAACATTATTTTTTCAATAATAAAAATAAAATAGATCTCATCAAGTAATGATGATATAAGATCACAAAAAATGCACTCAGAAAATTCCAAAGTTTTATGCTTATAGTTTCTTGCATCCTCTGTTTTAGAAGTTCTCAAAGTGGTATCACATAAAACACTGGTGTCCTGATAACAATACCAGTGTGTTCTACTCCTAAACAATGACATTTTTCTAATCCACATATTTCCCCATATTTCAGTACTTACATTTCCAGTGGGTGATGAACTTCCTTTGGTCTTTCTATATTGTATCTTGACATTCCTCATTTTCTACTCTGGAGGGTAATTTTTAAAAGAAAAATAGATTTCATCATAAATGACTGCAAATAGCCTCAGCAATTTTGATAAAGAAGAGCAAAGTAGGAGGGATCATAAGGCCTGATATCAAACTATATCACAAGGCCACTGTAATCAAAAAAGTCTGGTACTGTCAAAAGAACAGACACACAGATCAATGGAACAGAATAGAGAGCCCAAAAATAAACACAAGTCTCTATGGTCAATTAGTATTTGACAAAGGAGGGCAGGAGCATAAAATGGAGTAAAAATAGCCTCTTCAAAAAATGGTGTTGGGAGATCTGGACAGCTAAATTCAAAAAACTGAAACTCGAGCACCAACTTACACCTTACACAGATATAAATTCAAGGTGGTTAAAAGACTTAAATATAAGTCGCAACACCATAAAAGTCCTAGAGGAGAACATAGGCAGGAAAATCTCAGATATTCCATGCGGGAATATTTTCATCTATGTGTCCCCTAGAGCAAGCAACATAAAGGAAAGAATAAACAAATAGGACCTCATCAATCTAAAAAGCTTCTGCACAGCTAAAGAAAACATCAGCAAAATGAAAAGGCAAACAACTGTATGGGAAAATATATTTGCCAATGATACCTCAGACAAGGGTTTGATCTCCAAAATATATAAAGAACTCACATGACTCCACTTCAGGAAGATAAACAACCCAAATAAAAAATGGGCAAAGGACTTGAACAGACACTTTCTCCAAGGAGGACATACAGAAGGCCTAGAAACATATGAAAAGAAGCTCGGCATCACTAGCCATCAAAGAGATGCAAATTAAAACCACAATGAGATACCACTTCACAGTAGTCAGAATGGCCATCATAAACAAATCAACAAACAACAAGTGCTGGCAAGGTTGTAGAGAAAAGGGAACCCTAGTGCAGTGTTCGTGGGAATGTATACTGGGGCACCCACTGTGGAAAATAGTATAGAATTTCCTCAGGAAACTAAAAATGGAACTGCCTTTCCACCTGACAATTCCACTGCTCAGATGATACCCTAAGAATCCTGAAATACCAATTCAAAAGAACCTATGCACACCAATGTTCATAGCAGCACAATTTATAATAAACAAGTGCTGGAAGCAACCTAAATGCCTTTCAGTAAATGAGTGGATCCAAAAACTGTGGAACATTTATACAATGGAATATTATGCTTAAGAAAGAAAGAAGGAGCTTCTACCCATCATGACAGCATAGATGGAACTGGAGAGCATTATGCTAAGTGAAATAAGCCAGGTAGTGAAAGACAAATACCATATGATCTCACCTATAAGTGGAACCTAATCAACAAACAAACAAGCAAGCAAAGTACAACCAGAGATATTGAAATAAAGAACAATCTGACAGTAATCAGAGAGGAGGAGAGAGAGGAATAATAGGGAACCATAGGGGGGCCATCAAAGAACATGTATGAAGGCCACATGGACAAAGCCAAAAGGAGTTGGTTCAAAGGTGAGAGGCAGGGAGGGGTGAGGTGGGGGGGGGCATGGTGGGGTGAAAATGGAGACAATTTTACTTGAACAATTTTTTAAAAAGAGAAAAGGTATAAAATATGTGTTTCACATACAATTGTAAACCTGCTTTTTCCCACCTCTGTAATGTATGGACAGTATTTTGATTGAATAATAAAGGAATGCTTTTTTTAATGTGTGGTGTAAGCAGAAGTGGCTTGTTCTGTGTAAGAATACAAATTACAGCTCTATTCTCAAATACATCAAAATAAAGACATGTATAAAGACTTAATGTGAAATAAACTAAAAATCTTCAAATATGTATGAGTCTAAATATGTAATCTAGAAATAGATAAGTTCTTCACCTAGATAAGTAATTCACATAAATTCTGTAAAAGAATACAAAGCACACTTGAATTTATGAAATATTAATAGCTTTTCTAAGGCAAAATACATAAAACAAAGTCAATACACAAAAATAAATTTAATGTAGAAGACAAGTGAAGCTGCAATATCTATACAAATGCTCCTCAAAAGTTAAGGAGCATTACCCGGGGATCTTATTAAAATGTGGATTCTGATGCAGTGGATTGGAGGTGAGTATTTCTAACCAATATATAAGTGATTCTGATAATGAAGCTCTAAGGAATTTGTGAAGAGAAAAATAAGCATTCCTAAGGGAAAAAATAGACAAAGAGCATGAAAAGACAATTTTAAAGGGGAAATTCAAATGACCAATACATTTGAAAAGATGCAAAAATCACTAACAGTGAAAGACATATAACAATGTGATTTTAGCATTCTGCATTATTTTTTATTTGTAAAAAAAAAGAAAAGAAAGAAAAAGAAAAGCCATCCTGTAATGGGAAGCTTATGGAGGAAAAAAAATTGCTTTCAGACAATGCAGCCTTTAAATCTGAATTATTAGAACCCTTTAGAAAAGTAATTTAGTAAATCTAATAAATTTTAAAATAGAAATCTCTTTCAAGGTCACAGGCTCAGTATTGGGAATTTAACTCATGGTAATAAAAATATCAGTATGAAAAGAATATATACACATATATGTTACAACATTGTTTGTAGAGACAAATAATCGGAAAGAGACATATTTATGTTATTAGTTAAATAAACTATGAAACAGCCATAACTTATAATGTTATATAACCATCAAGGGAATGAATTAGAGCTATGCCAATTGAGATGGACTAATTTCCACAAGTTATTATTGAATAAGAAGAGCAAGAGGGGTATCTAATAAGGACAAAACCCACTACACACATATGTACTCATTAAGATGTTAACTCAAGAATTAGTTCCCACAAATGTACAGTGTTTTTAGTAATAGGCAAAATAATCAGGAAACAAATACTACCCATTTGTTTCAATGCTTGTGATTCACCTTTTCACAAACAGACTAAAATGGTTGCTTTCACCATGGTTAAAATTTGAAGGTAAGCAACCTAGGGGAGACAAGTAAAATAGAAAATGTGCCTGCATCCTCAAAATCTATCCAACAAAGAAGTGCAATGCCATTCATGTAAAATTGTATAAAAGGGTCTGTGTGTGCACATTAAAACATTAGGGAAAATAATAAAACTGTATCTATTGAGCTGTAGATATCAACAAGATATATTGTTAAACGAGAAAGTTGCAGAGTAATGGGTATATATGTAGTATGCTTGTGTTTCTAAAAAAGAGCATAAAAATCATATATATATATATATATATATATATATATATATATATGAACAAAGGTGAAAGAGAAAAACTAGGCTGTTAATATTAGCTGTTGGTTACCTCAGGGGAAAAGTCAGTGGGAAGAAATAATGGGAGAATAATTTCTCATAACAATAAAAACATAACATGCCACATTTTATTAGGTGGATTTCATTTTGACGGTAATGAGAAAGTTGGCTATTTAAATACAGTCTATGCTGTTTTTATAAGACAGACAATGATCCACTAATTTATCGTCTTTTAAGATTTTAATATTCCTACATAGCTCTGTATCAAATCATAAATTCCTGGAGAAAGATGATGTCCCTATAAAATCTCCTCACTCTAACATTTTCAAAAATTCCTTTTATGGTTTTATAAAGGTATTTTACTTGCTGATTTTATTTTTTAAATATAATCCTATAGAACTTTTCTACTAAAGGCTGTATCACATTGAGAAAGGATAATGAAATAAAAGTCAGGCAGGAGACCTGGATTCTAATCTACTCTCTGGCACTGTGTGACTTTTAAAAGCTTATTATAAAGAAAACAGGCAGGCTAGAAGTAGTTGGGATTAGCAGAAACATGATACTAAACAAAGATGTCTAATTCATCATGATATTAGGTTTTGCTGAACCCAGATGTATTCAAATAATCTGTCACAGCCCAAGAATCCCCAACCAAATGAATGACTAGTTTGCACAAGAAATGAAACGTTGTCATTCAGGGTAACCAATAAAGATTTTCCATCTCTAGTTTTCAAGGACTTTCTATTATTTGTATCGTATTGTTTTTTTCACTAATGTGTCATTGTTCCACCCTTTTCCTTCCCTTGCCAACATCATTGAATAATACACTGAACATGAAATACCTCAAAACAAATAATTTAAATCAGCATCACCAAGGAAAAGAATACATATCTTGAAAGTTTCGAGCCACCCTCACCCTGAGTCCCTTCCACTCGTTTTTTAAACTGCTTTTTTACAGAATAACTGACAAACAAAAAGCTATACATTTTCAATGTATACATCCTGGCCATAGGAGAAACTGCAGCATATATTTGGAATTAATTGCCTCCTAGAGAATGTTAACCCAGCCCTCCCAAGTATTGCCATCTAGCTGGGTGCTGTTTCTAACTCTTCAAAGATCATTCTCTATACTATCAGGCTAGATGTGTCAGGATGATAGAGACCATGGTTAGACCAATGAATTCCATAATCATAGGCCCATTGCCACATATCTTCTCCTCTGAAATCAGTTCCTTGATAAAATATAATGCTATGTAGAATATTGTTTTGGTTCATAATGCACCATCAAGTCAACTTTTGGTAGTTTTTTGCAGAACTGCTTGCAGGGAAGGCAAGTTTGCATACAGAATGCGTATTTTAGTAAAAGTAAGCACTGCCCCTTCCATGATGGAAGTGGTCTAATACAATCAACCTATCATCAGGTAGCCATCTGATCACCCCAGGGAATGATTCATATTAGAAACTCAGCGTTGATCTCTGCTGTTGGTTCATTGGGAACTTAGCAGGGGCTGTAGTTAGGTTAACCTTGGTGAATTGAAGTACATGTTGCTGAGTGTATGCATAACCTGCATCCTTGCCATCATGATCATTGTTATGAGCCCATTGTGTAATGATCAGAGATGCTGCAAAAATAATCTGACTACTACTCTCAGAGTGTCATCCTATCTGCTTGATCATTAGAATCTTCTGTTGAAGACATCCATTAGTAGCATTGCCATAAGACACAAACGCTACTTTTTGGCCAAAAAGTTTGTGTGTACTTTTCCATCAAATAAAAGACACATTTTTCATTTTCACCAACAACTTTATTGATTTAGATATTTTTTAGTATATCAGCTATATCCCACATGCCATAATGTTGATTGTTCTCGATTAATGTCTCAATTTGATCATTATCAACTTCACCTGGTTTACATGGCCATGGAGCATTGTCCAGTGGGAAATCTCCAGCACGAAACTTTGCAAACCATTTCTGATATATTTGATCAGTCACAACACCTTCTCCATACAGTGCACAAATCTTTATTTTTGCAGTTCAGTTGTGTTTTTACCTTTCTTGAAATAATAAAGCATAATATGCCTAAGATGTTGCACATCTTTTCTTCCATCTTCAATATTAAAATAGCTACACAAGAATTCACCAGTTTTGATATGCTTTTTAAGATGCATGCTGATATGACACCTGTCACAATACATTCCAACAAAATTGTTTTGAATGAAGTTAAATACAACTAAGTATTACTAGAGCCATCTTATGATAAAAAAAATCGACAAACTTTTTGACAAACCCAATATTGTGTTGAGGCTTTGCCCATTCAGAAACATTTACCCACAAATCTCTACATAGATGTCCTTTCAATCAATTTTAAATCATATTTCTTCCAACTTCCTATCCATCCAACAAAATATTGGTCACAGCCCATAAGTAAGTATATGGTAATGTCTCTGATATCTTGGTGGTCCATGGCAAAGCATTCAGTCTCTATAATGACCCAATAGCAAGACAAAATTTTTTGTCAAAAAAGTCGTTTCCTCAGAAAATTACAGGCCTTAAGTGTCCCAAAATCCTAAGAATCTATTCAGTGATCCACTGACAGTGTCCTGACAAAGTCTTTGAAGAGCGACCCTATCTGCCACTGACACTTCAAGAACCATTAGATCCTCTGCATCATGTAACACTACTGGCAGTGCAGCTTTCATAACAGCCTGGACTTGCTGGAAAGTCTTCCCTTATTCTGGGCCCCACTGAAAACTGGGAAATTTTATGTCACTTAGTAAATGGGCCATAACAGCACAGTCCAATGAAGAATATGTTGTCTTCAATATCTAAACAGGTCCACTAGGATTTACATATCTCTTTTGATTGTACGAAAAACCAGATGTTACAATTTATTCTTCACTTTAGAAGGGAAATCTCAACATGCCCTATACCACTGGACCTCTAGAAATTTCACTGAGGTTAAGACCTCTAAACATTTTTCTCTGATTTTCAAGACAATTTTTTAGACCAGTTTTAGGTTCAGAGCAAAATTGAGGGAAAGATACAGGATTTCCCATGTACACCTTGCCTCGAGAAATGCATAGCCTCTCCCATTATTAAAATCACTCACCAGATTTCAACATTACAACTGATAAACCTATGCCCTTAAATTTTTGTAAAATTTATTTTCTACATTCTTTTTTTTTCTTAATGTTGTTCAAATACAGGTGTATACATTTTCCCTACACCACTTTCACCCACCACACCCACTCCCACCTCCCACGCTCCATCCTTCCCCTGTTTGGCTTTGTCCGTGGGTCCTTAATATATGTTCCTTCACCACACTTTCCCTTCTTTCCCCCATTATCTCCCTCCTCCCTCCCCTCTAGTTACTGTCAGTTTGTTACTGTCTCTGGTTATATTTTGCTTGGCTATTTGTTTTATTGATTAGGTTCCACTTACAGGTGAGATCACATGGTATTTGTCTTTCACTACCTGGCTTACTTCAGTTTGCATAATGCTCTCCAGATCCAGCCATGCTGTCACAAACAGTAGGAGCTCCTTCTTTATTTCTGCAGCATAGTATTCCATTATGTAAATGTACCATAGTTTTTTTGATCCACTCATTTACTGAAGGGCATTTAGGTTGCTTCCAGCACTTGGATATTGTGAATTGTGCTGCTATGAACATTGGAGAGCATAAGTTCTTTTGAATTGGTGTTTCAGGATTCTTAGGGTATAGTCCCAGCAGTGGAATTTCTGGGTCAAAAGGCAGTTCCATTTTTAGTTTTCTGAGGAAGTTCCATAGTGGCTATACCAGTATGCATCCCCACCAACAGTGCACTAGGTTTCCCTTTTCTCCACAACCTTGTCAGCACTTATTGTTTGTTGATTTGTTTATGATAGTCATTCTGACTAGTGTGAAGTGGTATCTCATTGTGGTTTTAATTTGCATCTCTCTGATAGCTAGTGATGCTGAGCATCTTTTCATATGTCTCTAGGCCCTCTGTATGTCCTCCTTCGAGAAATGTCCTTTGCCCATTTTTTAATTGGGTTGTTGGTCTTCCTCGTGTGGAGTCATATGAGTTCTCTATATCTTTTGGAGATCAACCCCTTGTCCAAGATATCATTGGTAAATATATTTTCCCATACAGTTGTTTGTATTTTCATTTTGCTGTTATTTTATTTAAGTGTACAGGAGCTTTTTATTTTGATGCAGTCCCATTTGGATGCCTTTGGTTATTTTCTACATTCTGACTTTAAAAATTCTTGTCAATAAGTGTGGAGTATTTGCTATTTTTTTGCTCACTAGGCCCAATCAGCATAATGTCATCACTCTAATGGACCAGTGTTATGTCTTCTGGAAGGGAAAGACAATCAAGTCCCCATCATTTATATGATACATTGTGCTGGAGAGTTGATATACCCCTGAAGCAGAACAATGAAGGTATATTGATGGCTTTGTCAGCTAAAAACCAACTGCTTCTAGTAATTGTTATCAACAAGTATGGAGAAAAAAGCATTTGCCAGATCAATGGCTATATATCAGGTGCCAGAGTATGTGCTAATTTGCTCAAGCAATCAAACCACATCTAGTACAACAGCTGTATTTAGAGTAACCACCTGGGTAGGCTTATGATAATCCACTCTCATTCTCCAAGGTCTTTCCACTTTCTTTATAGCCCAAATAGATGAGTTGAATGGGATGTGGTGGGATCACCATCCCAACATCCTTCAAGTCCTTGATGGTGGCACTGATCTTTGCAATCTCATCAACAATGTGGCACTGCTTTTGTTTGCTATTTTGCTAAGTAGAGAAAGTTCTAGTGACTTACATTTTATATTTCCTACCATAATTACACTCTCAACAGGTCAGGAAACTAATGTGGGGATTCTTCCAGTTGCTGAATATTTCTATTTCATTTTTTGCATTCTAGAACTTGGGGAACAGCCAGAAGACCAGTTTGGGGACTCATAGTTCCAAAAATGTGATTGATTTGAGCTGATCCTCCATTGATTACCTGACCTTTATAAATCCTTAATTCAACTGGTGGACCATAGTGACATTGTGAGTCTCCTAGAATTAGTATCACTTTAGAGCCAGAAACCATTAATCCTCTAAAAATGTGATTATTTCCTGTTATTTAATGTTCAGCCATCCTGGCAAAGAGCTGTAGATCCCATTGGGGAAAGCTTGGAGAAAAAATTAACAATATACATTTTGGTAGTGTACTTGGGTCCTTCTTCAAGGGGAGCAGTCTCCCCTTAATTCAAGTGGCATTATGTTTTTACACTGGTTCAAATCTCAGAATTTATTGAGGAACCATGAATCTTTGTTTTGGTAATCCATGTTAGACTCTCACTCATTTGACCTATAATTATTCTGCTTATACAGATCAAGAAAAATATTAGTAGACTGCCTATCTATGTCTCTTCTATAAACTTCATGATCAATTAGTCAATACCACAGGTCTCTGTGAGTCACATTATTCTTATTATTGTTTTGACTCTAGTCTCAATAAAGTAACCACACCAACTTGCTTTTGGTAATTACCTGATGTCACTGACCCCTGCCACATCAGGATACAATTATCCTCATTGCATTTGAAAATCCTAGTTTAGTGGCAGCAAGTTCTTTATGACTTACAGAAGACAGCAACACAGTTCTTCAACAATGCTAAGGCCTATTTCACAAATTTATTCCATAAGATAATAATGAAAGGTGTATCTTCTGGACCTTCCAGGGGTGAGTAAGCAGATTTTACATAATAAATCCACTTTAACATTGAAATCTGTCCAAGCCTTTGAATATTCTACAGTATGCAAAGGAAGTTATGACATATCAATTTAATTTAATGTAGGCTCCTTTTTTGTCCATATTTCAACTACTCAACCAAGTTATTAGAAACTTTTATTCCCTTAAGCTGAATACATTCTTAGTGGGTCCATAATAATAAACTCAGCTTAATATAACTTTATGTTCTTACCACCATTAACACAAATCTTTAATAGCCACTCTCAATTATGTTCTTCACATTTCTATATGCATAAATTGTAAAACATCATGCCATTATTTTGGAGTATAGTGCACCTCCTCATGGGCCATCCCTTGTATGTTATCTTTCAGGATCTGCTGGGACTTGTGTCTAGTTGTAGTTCTAGAAGCAAAGAGGTATTTGAAATAGGTCTTGAAAGGATATTGAATGTTTTTCAAGGTAACTACCTCAAGTGAAGTTACTACAAATTCCTTAGGCAAAGGATTATACTACTCCAATAGGGGTGGAAGAGCTACTCCAACTAGCAAAGAAGATTAATCAGAATTTAGGGATTCAATATCCCCAACTCCATTAGTATCTTCCCATAAGTCCCTATTACAATTTTTAGAATTTCAATGATTCTAAGTTAGTGGCCTTACTTTAACAGAAGAAATCTTACAAGTTGGGGATTCAAATCACGCCATTCATTCACTTATAGAACGAGATTCCAGGCTTGGTTTCCTGCAATCTCAGATCTGCTGCTACAGGAGATAACAGTTTCTTTCAAGGAAGACAGAAAAATTTAGGTCATTTATGTAGAACTTGAGCTGAGTATTAGAAAATCTGTCTTATTACACTTAGAATAATTCCCTCTAGGTCTATCCATGTTGTCACAAATGATATGATTTCATTCTTTTTATGGCTGAGTAATAGTCCATTTTATATATGTACCACTACATTTTTGTCTACTCATTTATTTATGGGCACTTGGGTTGTTTCCATAGCTTGGCTATTGTAAGTAACACTGCAATAAATATGGGGCGCATATATTCTTTTGAATTAGTGCTTTGGGCTTCTTTGAATATATAACCAGGAGTGGAATTGTTGGATCATAAGGCAGATCTTTTTTTTTTTTTTTTGGAGAAAACTATACTGTTTTCCATAGTGGCTGCAGCAATCTTCATTACTACCAATAGTGCACTAGGGTTCCCTTTTCTCCACATCCTCACCAACACTTGTTGTTTGTTGATTTATTGATGATAGCCACTGTGACAGGTGTGAGATGATATATCATTGTGGTTTTAATTTTCATTTCTCTGATAATTAGTGACATTGAACATATTTCATATGTTTATTGGCCATCTGTATATCTTCTTTGAAGTGTCTATTAAGATTTTTTACCCATTTTTAATTGGATTAGTATTAGTATTGGATAGTTATACATATAACATATAGAATGCTGAGGGAAGACAACCATTTGCCAGCAACCTGTTTATGTCAAATATCTGCAGCCACACTATTTATAAATAATTCAGTTCAATTATTATATGCTCAACACTGTTTTAGGCACTGTAGGTGAATAAAATGTGATAGAAATGTATCTTTCCTTTAGTAATAGAAAACTCACTAGAAGACAATATATGACTGTATGGTAAGAATTCTTGATGTCTATTTGATTGAGATTATTTTTATGATTAAAATGAGCATCAATTATATATTCTTTAATTACATGAGGCAATATCTTTGTCTATATGAATATATGCATACATGTAATATATACATACATGTGTGTGTGTGTGTATTTGTATATATAAATAAAATGATGGAACCATCCTTTCAAACTGGATCCTGGGAGGAGTTGGGGGTGGGGAGAAAGAATTTCAAGGATGACAGGAATCATTCCATTTGGTCTTATTACATATTCAGTGTTTACAAAATGCTGAACAGTAAAAGCTTCCTGAAACAAATGAAGCAGTTTTGTTCTTTCAGTGTGTGCTAAATCCCCAAATTCATCAAACCCAGCATTCCATTTCTTCTGTGCCAAGGCAGAAGGCTCAACTTTGAAGCTGAGCAAGCAGCATGGAGTTTCCTCTCACAAAAGGCAATTTTAGCTCTCATGAAGCAAATATTTGCAGAGGTGCAGGTGTGTCTGCATTTCCCTCATAGGCCCAGTCATTATTTGTATTATACTTGAATCTCTATTGCTATCAGCCCTAGTTACCTAATCTGTACTAGGAACTCAGTTGTCTAGAATAGGGCAAACCCACAGTTCAGAGATCTCAACATTTGTAAAATGTTAGATGTCATTCCAAATCTCATTTTTTTTACTGTTATTCAAATACAGTTGTCTCCATTTTCTCCCCACCACTCCCCACCAGCCATCCCCACCTCCCATCCTTAATCCTACCCGCTTTGGCTTTGTCCATGTATCCCTTAATCATGTTCCTTGACAACGCTTCCTCATTTCCCCCCAATATCTCCTCCCACCTCCCCTCTGGTTACTGTCAGTTTGTTCTTAATTTCAATGTCTCTGGTTATATTTTGCTTGCTTGCTGTTTTGTTGATTAGGTTACACTTTAGGTGAACCAAATCTCATTCTATTTAAAATTGGGAATGTATCACTGCAAATGGATAATAATGACAGCATTGGGCTTAGCAGCTTCCCTGGAATTGTACCAACTCTATGTTGTGGATTATTTGAGCACATCTGGCATTTGAGTTTCTTTTGACAGAACTATGAGTATATCATGCACTGATATCTCAGCTTTGATATGGCCTCTTGGGAGAACTTTTGAAAATACCTCTTCCTCCCAGTGTAAATCTCTCCATTAGCTATCTAAGCTCACTTACCCCTCCAGAAAAGTTTGGAATGAAGCCAAAGAATAAAAATACTTTCCAATGTTTCAATATTCTATGGCTGATCCATACTGGTTATTTCAGTGGTTCTGAAATGTTTTGTGGCTCTTATGGCCAGTTTTATCCTGGTGCCAGTGCTAGTGAACAGTAGTCTCCAATAATGCAACACTTGTTATATATGTATGTCCACAAAGATATTTACTCTGAAATACTTAACACACTTACAAGTTTCCTTATGCATATTAGGTAATTATTTGCTGAAAGAAAGATAAAATGTCACTACCAGATGAATACACTCAGTTACAGTCACACGATCTCACAGATGTGTCTTTTTTTTAGGATTTTATTCCATTTTTTTTATTATTGTTCAATTATAGTTGTCCCCATTCCACCCCGTTACTCTCTCCTGCCTGACCCACCCTCCCCCTAACAATCAATTATCCCACCACTTTTGGCTTTGTCCATGGGTCCTTTATACATGTTCATTGATGACACTCCCCCTTCTTTCTCCCATTATCCCTTCCCCCTCCTCTCTGGTTCTTGTCAGTTTGTTCTTTATTTCAATGTCTCTGGGTATATTTTGCTTGGTTGTTTGTTTTCTTGATTAGGTTCCACTTATAGGTGAGATCATATGGTATTTGTCTTTCACAGCCTGGCTTATTTCACTTAGCATAATATTTTCCAGTTCTATCCATGCTATCATGAAGGATAAGAGTTCCTTCTTTCTTTCTGCTGCCTAGTATTCCATTGTGTAAATGTACCATAGTTTTTTTATCCATTCATTTACTGATGGGCACTTAGGCTGTTTCCAGCCCTTGGCTATTGTAAATTGTGCTGCTATGAACATTGGAATGCATAGGTTCTTTTGGATTGGTGTTTCAAGATACTTAGGATATAATGTCAAGAGTGGAAATGTTGGGTCAAAAGGCAGTTCCACTTTTAGTTTTTTGAGGAAATTCCATACTGTTTTTCATAGTCACTGAACCAGTCTACATTCCCACCAACCGTATACTAAGGTTCCCTTTTCTCCACATCCTCTCCAACATTTGTTGTGCGTTGATTTGTTTATGATGGCCATTCTGACCAGTGTGAAGTTGTATCTCATTGTGGTTTTAACTTGCATCTCTCTGATGGTTAGTGATGCTGAGAATCCTTTCAATTTGTCTCTGGGACTTCTGTAATCCTCCTTGGAGAAATTTCTGTTCATATCCTATGCCCATTTTGTAATTGGGTTGTTTATCTTCCTGGAGTGGAGTCATGTGAGTTCTTTATATACTTTGGAGATCAAATCCTTGTGTGAGGTATCATTGTCAAATATGTTTTCCCACATGGTTGGTTACCTTTTAATTATGCTGATGTTTTCCTTAGGTGTGCATAAGCCTTTTAATTTGATGTAGTCCATTTGTTTATACTTTCCTTCATATTCCTAGCTATAGGGGACATTATGGGTGAAAATATTGATGAATGAAATATCTGAAATATTCCTTCCTGTTCTCCTCTAGGACTTTTATGGTGTTACAACTTATATTTACGTCCTTTATCCATCTTGAGTTTAATTTTGTCTATGGTGTAAGTTGGTGGTCGAGTTTCATTTTTTTGCATGTAGTTCTTCATATCTTCCAACACCATTTGCTGCAGAGACTAGTTTTTACTCCATTTTATACTCCTGACCCCTTTGTCAAATATTAATTGAATGCAGAGAGACTTGGGTTTATTTTAGGGCTCTCTATTCTGTTCCATTGATCTATGTGTCTGTTCTTATGCCAGTACCAGACTGTTTTGGTTACAGTGCCTTGTAATATAGTTTAATGTCAGGAATGGTGATCTCTCCTACTTTTTTCTTCTTTCTCAAAATTGCTGCAGCTATTTGGGGCTGTTTATGGTTCCATATAAATGTTTGAATTATTTGTTCTATATCTGTGAAATATGTCATTGGATTTTAATTGGGATTGAATTGAGTCTATCAATTGCTTTCGGTAGTATGGACATTTTAATGTTAATTCTTCCAATCCATGAACATGGTGTTGCTTCCATTTGTTTGTGTCTTCCTTAATTTCTTTCCTCAGTGTTGTGTACTTTTCTGAGTACTGGTCTTTTACCTCCTTGGTTAGGCTTCTTCCTAGGCACTTTATTTTTCATGTTGTTATATCAAATGGGATTTTTCCTGATTGTGTTTCTGATATTTCATCTGTGTTGTACAAAAAATGCCTTTGATTTCTCAATATTGACTTTTTATCCTGCTGTTTTGCCAAATTAACTTATTATGTGGAGTGGTTTTTTTGTGGAGTCTATAGGATTTTCTATGTACACTATAATGTCATCTGCAAACAATGACAGTCTTGTTTCCTCCTTTCCAATTTGGATGCCTTTTATTTCATTTTCCTTGTCTGATCATTGTCGCTAGAACTTCCAATACTATATTGAATAGAAGAGGTAAAATCGGATATCCGTGTCTTGTTCCTGATCTTAGTTTTTGCCCATTGAGTATGATATTGAATGTATGCTTTTCATATATGGCCTTTATTATGTTGAGGTATCCTGCCTCTACTCCCACTTTTCTGAGTGTTTTTATCATAAATGGGGTCTGTACCTTATCAAATGCTTTTTCTGCATCTATTTATATGATCATGTGATTTTTTGTGTTTCCTTTTGTTTATGTGATATATTACACTTATTGATTTGTGAATATTGCACCATCCTCTCATCCATGGAATGAATCCCACTTGATCATGATGTACAGTCTTTTTAATGTATTGCTCGATGCAGTTTGCCAATATTTTGTTGAGGATTTTATTGTCTGTGTTCATCAGTGATGTTGGCCTGTAGTTTTCTTTCTTTCTTGTGTCTTTATCTGATTTTGGGATTAGGATGATGTTGGCCTCATAAAAAGATTTTGAGAGTCTTTTCTCTTCTTGGATTTTTTGAAATAATCTGAGAAAGATAGGGGTTAGCTGTTCCTTGAATGTTTTGTTAAATTTTACTGTGAAACAGTCTGGTCCAGAGCTTTTGCGTTCTGGGAGTTTTCTGATTATTGCTTCAATTTTACTAGCTGTTATTGGTCTGTTCAGGCTTTCTGCTTCTTCTTGATTCAGTTTGGAAGATTATTTATTTCCAAAATTTTGTCCATTTTACCCAGGTTTTCAGTGATGTCTTAATGCTCTGAATAGAAAAAAAATTCAATACTTAAAAATATTCTGAATTACATTGCTACTTGTTACTTTCAATACCTTTACATCAAGGCATTAGCAATGCTAAAAAGATTACCACAGATACTACCATAATTATTTCACCATGGTGTCTAACCATTTGAATAATATATATAAATCAATATTCTACCTGCCCATGCAGTACACATGATATCTACATTTCATATTTGAAATGTTAATATGCCAGCCATTCTCTTTGTGTTCATATTAATTCTATACTACATGACTAATTATTTAGTAATTTGGAGGTTGTAAATATATCCTTATTGCTAAATCTTTTAAGCATTAAAAATAGCTTACATCTTGTATATATAGGAAGACACTAATTCCTACTTGTAATTCATGGTACTTAATCAACACAATGATTTATCTAGAATTGGGATGAATTATAAATAGCATCACCTAGCACTAAAATTAAGGATAGTATTAGGATGTTTAGGGCTTTTATTCTAATCTAATCATTATTAATAGAAAAAGAAATTTTTAAAACAGTGAGAATGCTTTGCAGTATTTACTGTGTGATCAGACCTTGTATATATCATTGGTAGTATATATAATTGATACAAATTACATACATAAGAAATATAATATCTAGTTGTATAAAACTAGTATGTATAAATAAATCAAGCTGTATAAATTTACATGAAATTATTTGCATATGTAAGGCCAATGGTGTTTTATAAATCAGTAAAGAAGAGCTGTGTTCAGTAAATATTAGAGCACTAAACCAAGAGTCAGTGGTCCTGAATTGTGGCCCCAGTTGTCTGACACTTAAAGATGGGTCTCAGTTTCTTCTTATGAAAAAAGTATGATACTAGCTACCTTACATTACTAGATGTTGAGATGCAAAAATGGGAGAAGGTATTTGAAAGTATTTTGAGAAGCATAAAGTGCTGTAGAAATTCAAGAAATTATCACATAGAATGCTCAGGAAAAGTTAGGTTGATGAACCTCAAAACTGTGACTCACTAAAATATTAACACACCAAAAACTACTACAATTGTAAATACTGCACTGTCAGAACAGAAGTCTTCTTAATGATTTTAATGTCTCCATAGTGTCCACAAATATATATCCTAAGTAGTACTGAAGTGGCAAATATAAATATTATCTAAATTTTAGATGTCATATTGTCATGATTTACAAGGTCATAATTAGTCAGTTTGGTCAGTCTTCCTAGATGATCATTTGTTGGATTTGGATGTACATATTAAAGTGAGATAGAGCAACTTGATTTATTTTATGTACATCTGTGATCTGTGACATGTGATATAGTACCAAATGATATGTTTGTTAAAATCTGACAGCAGTTCACATCCTGTAATCTGAAATCAATATGCTAGAGTTCTTTACAAAATAACAATTTCTTATATATCAAAATGTAGAAGAAATGGTCATTTTCTAGTAATGATTCAAGAGTATTCCAGGCAGGCTTTACACAGTTCGTTAGTATTTTGTTAAATGATAAATATCGATATAAATTTAACCTAATAGGTCACGAAGCCAATTAAAGATAATTTTTGTTTGCATTATTCTAATTTAGAACTAATTATGTTTATTTATTTGATTACTTATTTACTCAAAACCTCATTTGTTTATTCCTGTTTCTAATAATAATTAGAAATATACCTCTAATGCATTATACCTGATATCCAAAATATCTAGCTTCATTTTGAGAGACATAAATGATATGTACCAAAAGTCTCAGACTTGGATATGTTTATTTTATATAAATTTCATGTATAATAAATTTTACATGACATAGAGAGACGGAATCTTAAGTATTCGGAATATAATTTCTTAGTACACAGAACGTTTTTTGCTTTAAAAAGTAGTTTTTGTTTGAGTTTCTACTTGGACTTTTGTTTCCTGCTATAGATATGAATAGATTTCTGATTGATTTAAAGTGTTGACAGGTGAATCAATGCCTCAACATTAAAACAGGTCAAATCAATTATATTATTCAGTGTAAGACAATGACACAGATAAAGTACTATCTGTGAAAATCTGTAAGGGATACAATTTATATTGACTTTGTGGTTCATATTTATTTTCTAAAGAAGGAAAATCATTTTAATTTCACTGGTGGTCTCTCATACTTGAAATTAAACATGCCAATTTTTAACCCAGAAATTGTTGTAATTTTTTTTCCTTCCTATTAATGTATGGTGCAAATCCTCCATTTTCATTAAGTGAAAAATATTAACCGCAATCAGGTACATGAGAATTTATGGACACCCTAACATGAACATTTTAAAAGAAAACGTTGAAAATTTTATCCACCCAACAACTTGTTAATGTCCTTTATTAGATCAGGATGTATCAAAGCAATGTTGGAATAACAGTTTAGTAAGATCTTCTCTGATCTACTCTATATACATAAAATTTAGTGATTTTTTTTTGCTGAACTAAATAAAAATATTGAATCAAGTAATTCTGCAAACCAAATTCTTATTAACCCCCAGTAAACATTCTAAGGTCAAGTTCTTATTAATATTTAGAAAATAATGTACAAGACCCTGATTGCAATCCTTTGGTATATATTCATAAGTGGGATTGATGTTCTATTTTTAATTTTT
Source organism: Micronycteris hirsuta (assembly GCA_004026765.1). NCBI lineage: Eukaryota > Metazoa > Chordata > Mammalia > Chiroptera > Phyllostomidae > Micronycteris > Micronycteris hirsuta. The sequence goes on from PVJI01009193.1 coordinate 19,314, forward strand.
TTGAGGAACCTCCTTATTGTTTTCCATAAGGGCTTCCCCAGTTTACATTCCCACCAAAAGTTCACAAGGGTCCATTTTCTCCACATCCTCACCAGCACTTATCTTAAAAAAAATAACAGCCATCTTAATGAGTGAGAAGTAATATCTCATTGCAGTTTAAATTTGTATTTACATAGTGATTAGGGACTTCAATGTTTATTCAATCCATTTACATGTCTTTTAGGAAAAAATAACTATTCAGGTAATATGTCCATTATAATGAATTATTTCTTTATTTTGTAATTTATTTTTCTGAATTCCATATATACATGAATATATAAATATACAAATATAATATTTCCTCCCATATCATAGATTGCTTTTCATTTTGTTGATTGTTTCACTGCTCTTCCAAAGCTTTTTAGTTTGATGTAGTTTTTTCCCCTATGTTTTCTTTAAAAAGTTTTACAGGTCCAGGGATTACAGGTTTTTAATTCATTTCAATTTTTAATTTTTTAAGCAAAGTACAATAGAGATCCAATTTCATTTTCTTGAATGTGAATGTACGGTTTTCCCAATATCATTTATTGAAGAGACTACCCTTTTCCCATTGAGTATTTTTGTCTGAATTGTCAAGTATTAGTTAACAGGATATGCCAGAGTTTACTTCTGGGCTCTTAATTCTGTTTCTTTGGTTTATGTGTCTGCTTATGTGCCAATAACATACTCTTTTCATTACTATAGCTTTGTAATGTAGTTTGAAAGCAGGAAGTGTGGTGTTTCCAGTTTTTTTTTTTTTCTTCTTTATCTGAATTGCTTTGGCTATTCAAGTTCTTTTGTGGTTCCATATAAATTTTAGAATTTATCTTTCTATTTCTGTGGAAACTGACATTGGCATTTTAATAGGGATTGAATTGACTCTATAGATGGCTTTGAGTAGTACGTACATATTTATTTATTTGTGTATTCATTGTTATTCTATTACATTTTTCCCATTTTTCCCCCTTTTTCCTCCTACACCCAGCCCACCCTCCACTCACACAGTCAATCACCACACCATTGCATGTCCATGGGTAATTCATACATGTTCTTTGACTAATCCATTCCACTTCTTTCCACCAGTATCCCCTTACTTCCAACCCCTCTGGTCACTGTCAGTCTGTTCCATGTTTCCATGTCTCTGGTTGTATTTTTCTCATTAGTTTGTTTTGTTCATTAGAGTCCCTTTATAAGTGAGATGATGTGGTATTTGTTTTTTATGGACTGGCTTGTTTCACTTAGCATAATATTCTCCAGTTCCATCCATGCTGTCAAAAAAAGGTAGGATTTATTTCCGGGCTCTCTGTTCTGTTCCATTGGACTATGCGCCTGTTTTTATGCCAGTACCAGGCTGTTTTGACTACAGTGGCCTCGTAATACAGTTTGATATCAGATTTTGTGATCCCTCCTACTTTGATCTTCTTTCTCAAAATTGCAGCAGCTATTCAGGGTAGTTTATGGTTCCATACCGATTTTTGAATTGTTTGTTCTATATCTGCGAAATATGCCATTGGTACTTTGATAGGCATTGTGTTGAATTTATAAATTGCTTTGGGTAGTATGGACATTTTGATGACGCTGATTCTTTCAATCCACGAACACGGTATATGTTTCCATTTGTTTGTGTCTTCCTTGATTTCTTTCTTCAATGTCATATAGTTTTCTGAGTAAAGGTCTTTTACATCCTTGGTTAGGTTTATTCCTAGGTATTTTATTTTTCTTGTTGCTATATCAAATGGGATTTTTTTTCCTGATTTCTGCTTCTGATATTTCATTGTTGGTATACAAAAATGCCTATGGAATTTCCTCAGAAAACTAAAAATGGATCTGCCTTTTGACCCAGCAATTCCACGGCTGGGATTATATCCTAAAAACCCTGAAACACCAATCCAAAAGAACCTATGCACTCCAATGTTCATAGCAGCACAATTTACCACAGCCAAGTGCTGGAAGTAACCCAAGTGCCCATCAGCAAATGAGTGGACCAAGAAACTATGGTACATTTACACAATGGAATTCTACAGAGCAGAAGAAAGAAGGAGCTCCTACCCTTTGCAACATCATGGATGAAACTGGAAAGCATTATTCTAAGAGAAATAAGCCAGGTGGTGAAAGACAAATACCATATGATCTCACCTTTAACAGGAACCTAATCAACAAAACAAACAAACAAGCAAAATATAACCAAAGACACTGAAATTGAGAGCAGGCTGATGGTGACCAGAGGGGGGAGAATTTTAGGGGGAAAAGATTAAGGGTTTGCAAGAGCAATTATAGAGAACACACGGACAATACTGCGGGGGGACGTGGGAAGGAGGTGGGGAGGGTCGGGGGTGGGTTGGGATGGGGGAAAAAGCAGAAAACTGTACTTGAACAATTAAAAAATTTTAAAAAGTATTTAAAAAAGGTCGGAGATTCTTCTTTCTTTCTGCTGTGTAGTATTCCATTGTGTAAATGTACCACAGTTTTTTGATCCACTCATCTACTGATGGACACTTAGACTGTTTCCAGCACTTGGCTATTGTAAATAGCACTGCTATGTACATAGTGGTGGAAATTGTTTTTGAATTAGTATTTAGGGATTCTCAGGGTATATTCCCAGCAATGGAATTGCTGGGTCAAAAGGTAGTTCTATTTTTAATTTTTTGAGGAAATTCCATACTGTTTTCCACACTGGCTGCACCAGTCTGCATTCCCACCAACTTTGATACATCAGACAATGGTTTAATTTCCAAAATATATAAAGAACTCATATAACTCAACACCAGGAAGATAAACAATCCAAGTAAAAAATAGGCAAAGGCCCTGAATAGACTTTTCTTCCAGGAGGACATACAGATGGTCCATAGAGATAAGGAAACATACTCAACATCACTAGCCATCAGAGAGATGCAAATACAACCACAATGAGATATCATCTTACACATATCAGAATAGCTATCATTAATAAATCAACAAACAACAAGCAATGGTGAAGATATGGAGGGAAGGGAACCCTAATGCACTGTTGGTGGGAATGCAGACTGGTACAGCCACTATGGAAAAAAAAGTATGTACATTTTTACTCTTCTATATCCGTAAACACGAGATGTTTCAATTTAGTTGTGTCTTCAATTTCTTTCATCAGTGGCTTATAGTTTTCAGTATATGGATGTTTCAACTCCTTGGTTCAACTCATTTCGTAAGTTTTTTTTTTTATTGTTCTTGATGCTATTATAAGTGGAATTGCTTTCTGCATTTTTTCTCAGATAGTTCATTGTTAATGTATAAAATTGTTACTGATTTTATATATTGATTCTGTTTCCTGAAACTTTAATGATTCATTTATTGGTTCTGATGGTTTTTTTGAAGATTCGTCACTTTCTATATATCAGATCATTTCACCTGCAAACAGGCAATTTTAATTCTTTCTTATTTGGATGATTTTTATTTGGGTTTCTTGTTTAATTGCTCTGGTTAGAACTTCCAGTACTATATTGAATGGGAGTAGTGAGAGTGGAAACCCTATTTTTGTTCCTGACATTAAAGAAAAAAATTCAAAAATTCAATCTCGAGTACAGTGTTACCTCTGGACTTTTCATATATCGTCTTTATTACATTGAGGTATGTTCTATTTATATCCAATTTGTTGAGCATTTTAATAATGAAAGGATGTTTTATTTTAACAAACGATTTGTCTGAACTTATTTTGATGATCATAAGATTTGTTTCCACTTTGTTAATGTGATATATCACACTTATTGATCAGTGTATGTTTAGACATCCTGCATCTCAAGTATAAATTCAATCTGATCATAGCATATGATTTTTTTGTGCTATTGAATTGGGTTTGTTAGTGTTTTCTTGAGAATTTTGGCATTTATAGTCATCAGAGATATTGGCTTGTAGTTATTTTTTTCTCAGAGTGTCATTTTTGGCTTTGTTATCAGAGCAATGCTGACTTCATGAAACAAATTTGTGAGTGTTCTCACCTCTTCAAAATTTTTGGAATAGTTTGGGAAGGATTTGTATTAACTCTTCTTTAAATGTTTAGTAGAGTTCACCTTTGAAGCCATTTGGTTGTGTGGATTTATTCTTGGGAAGTTTCTGATTATTAATTAATATGATATGTCTCTGAATTCCTTTATTCTTCTTTCTTCTTGGTGAAGTTGTTATTTGAGCACACTGTTGGATTCTTCAGGGCAGTCTTGTATTTGTCAGTTCTGAAATGTGTTTTTTTTTTCTCAATGATTTCTATTTTTTAGTTGAATTTCACATTTTGTTTATGAATTATTTTCCTAGCTTTATTTAGTTGTCTATTTGTGTTTTCTTATGGTTCACTGAATTTCCTTAAGAGGGTTATTCTAAATTTTTTGTCAGACAGTTTATAAATTTCCATTTCTTTAAAGATCATTATTCAAGCTTTATTATTTTACTTTGGTGGTATTTATTTACATGTTTCTTCATGATTTTAATATACTCATATGGTATCTGTGAGTTTGTTGGAGCTGTCTCTAATTCCAGCCTTTTCCAGGAATTAGGCGGGACCAATGACTTGTTTCCTGCTAGAGTAGGCCTTAAGGTGTGCTCTGTAGCTGCCCTATATCTCTGGAATAAAGTCTATTCTCCATCAGTAGTTGTGGAAGCCATTGACTTGTTTCCCTGTCCAAGAAGAGTTTTAGAAATGACTCTGTTGCTGTGAAGGCCCACCTACTAGGGACCAAAACCAGACAGAACTTCTGACTGAGCTTCCTAGCCAATGGGGACCACTGGTTCATTTCTAAAGATGAACAGAGCTGCTAGTTGGGATATCTTCTTGGGTGCTGCCACCAGGAGGAACTGTCTGCACGATCCACATTTGTATTGCTTGAGCTCTATTGCCCTTCCTGTCTTTAGGTGATTCTTCCAATAATCTCTCAGGGGCAGTATCTATGTGGGTCTCTTAGGAAATGTCTCAGAACTTTAAGAAAGCAAGATGTTCACCTTAGACTCTCCGTTTTCCACTGGAGAAACTATGCTCAGGAGGAATTCCTTGGTACAGCATTGCACCGATCTTGGGGACAGGCAGTGTGGTTAAAGTGAAACATTCCTCTTATAATGCTAACGTGATTTTTCTCAGTTTTTGTGTTAAAAGGAGTATGCTTCAGCCTCACTCCTGTGTTTGGGGCCTTCACAAAGGTGTTCTATAAAAAGATGCTAATTATTATTTCTGTGAGGCAGACACAAGTTGCAAACCACCTATTTTACCACACTACTGATGTCATTCTCCATGGAAAGATCAAACCCTTTAAGATGGCATAAAATCGTAAGTCCTCTGGTTCTCAAGTATAAGGCTAAGTCAAATGATTTGAGCTTTTTACTTTTTAAGTATATTTTATTTATTATATTATTACAGTTGTCCCAATTTTCAAATATTTTATTTATTTTTATAGAGAGGGAAAGAGAGGGTAAAAGAGAGGGAAGGAAACATCAATATGTGGTTGCCTCTCATGCTCCCTTCACTGGGACCCTGGCCCACAACTCAGACATGTTCTCTGATTGGGAACTGAACCGGCAACCCTGTGGTTCACAGGCCAGTCAGTACTCAATCCACTGAGCCACAATAGGTAGGGCCAAAAGACACTTTCTTGAGTTTCTTTACTATAAATAAAGTTTTACACATCATATTGCATCACTCAGGCAGATTAATCACCCTTTTAGAGACAAATTTATTTTTTAAATGTTCACCCCCACATATAAGTAGATTGTTATGACAAGGACATTTTGGATAGGCAATATGTTTAATTTAGACCAAGAAGTACATTTTTTAAACTATCAAAATAGAACATGTACTCTTGCTTCTAAGAGCTTGGCTGAGCAATAATCCGATGGGAAACTGTCAACAAATATTGCTCTGTAACATTCTACATAACTCAGTTTCCATGGTAACTGGATCCCTATTGACAAGAAAGAGAGAGAACATATGGTTGGATAACAGTCTTACTTCAAAAAGCCTAAAACCTATTTACAGGGTCATTTTTTTTTTTCTGAAAGAACTAAGATACTCAAAGCCAAAGGTAGCTGTAATAAAATATTATAATGGGCTGATGAAATTGTTATTTTTGAATATATGAAAAATAATAGAAAGTAAAATTTTGGACTATAACATTTTTAGAATGCTTTATTTAAAAAAAAATCAATGTAAACCTAGGAAAAGTCCATTTACAATAAAAATTCATTTTATTTTACTTATTTAGTTGTATTGTATTAAAAAGAATTCTGGTGACATTTATGAAGTACTACTATGTGCATTATAAGATACTAGGCTCCATAGTCCAAAACAATGTCCTTGTTCTTCAATTGCTGATGTGTTATCAAAGGAGATAAATGTATAAACAACTAACCACTGAACAGTAAAAACTATAAAAATATAAGTGATACAATAAAGTCATAAATATTATTATAAGAACACACAGAGAGTGCTATTTATTAGGTGATCTTTTCTGTATATGTCTATTAAATCTTGTCTCTTCCTCCAGTTACCACATTATATTACAGTGCCTTATACATAGTGTTTGGCTAATAAATATATGTGGCTAATTAACAATTTCATTGATCTCTTTATATATGTTTACTTATTAAACTATAAGCAAATTATATTCTAGATATACATAGCTAGAGTCTCGCATTGTATCTAATATATCATAGATCTTCAATAAAAAAATTAGTAAACTTGTAAATGACTTTGAAGTTTAGATATTTAGCAGAGTCTTGAAGAATCAATACATTTCTACTTGTATAAGTAGAATATAGATACATTTCTAAAAGTGTTTCATCTCAATTACTGGGAATTTTCCATTAAAGATAAAATGGGTGAATTCGTAAATTATTATTCAATTTCATTACTTTTTGTTGAAATTTTAGCCTTATTTAAATATCCAAGAGAATAGTAAAAATCATCCCTTTAATAAAAGTCTAAAGGCTTTATCATGATACACAATTTATGGTATAGCTAATAACAAAGCATGTCTTCAATCTCATATGAGGAGAAACATAAGAATAGCAAAAGTTTTCCCTAATTTTTGTCAAAATCAGTAATGAAACTTAAGTATTTCCATTCCCACTCTTATTCAAAATCAATTTTTGTCATTTAAATCTAATTTTTGTTGGCAAGACCTTCCTCCTTGTTGAGTCTTTCTTTCCTCTTTTTCAAAATAGGGATTTTTAATTAGTGATCACTAATTGTCTGTTCAATTCTGACAGTCTATAATTTAACTTCAATTTCAACTTAAAATCTGTTCAGGAGTAAAAAAAATGTGCCAGTAATTTACATGTTGTTATTAAAGCTGAGTATTTAATACATCATTTTCTTTTTTTTTTAAACTCCAGGTCTTTTGCCTTTTTTTTTTAAGATTTTATTTATTTATTTTCAGAGAGAGGAGAAGGGAGGGAGAAAGAGCAATGTATGGTTGCCTGTCACATGGCCCTCATTGGGAACCTGGCCCACAACCCAGGCATGTGCCCCGACTGGGAATCGAACCGGGACCCTCTGGTTCCCAGCCCGTGCTCAATCTACTGAGCTACACCAGCTGGGCTACATCATTTTCTTTAAATCATTAGATTTAACACTAATGAAATCTATGAATAAAGGTTTTGTTACATAAAATAGAAACAAGGTCTTTGTGGGACTAAGATTATTCAGACTATTTTGAATCCCCTTCTTTAAATGCAAACACTCTTACACTCACACACGTATTTGTGTTTCTTTGACTGGTAAATCTTCACCTATTTTTCAAGTGCCTACTCAAACGTTACCTTCTCAATGTTTAGCATCCCTGCCCAATAAAACTTGTATGTAACAAAGGAAATACTTTATGTCTACACAATTAAATACAGTAGCCACTAGCCATATGTGACTACTGAGTACTAAACATGAGGTTAATGCAACTGAAGAATTGCATTTTTAAAGTTTTATTATTATTTTCTTTTTTTTCTCATTCTCAGGATGATTTTCATTTATTAGCACTTTCTATCTTTTTATTTTTTCCTTTTTAAAATTTTTCCACATTTTTTATTGTTGTTCAAGTGCAGTTGTCTCCATTTCCCCACCACCACTTCCTCCAACCCACCACATGTGACAAATATTGGACAGCTCAGTTTTAGACTATTCAAGACAAAAAATATTCCAATGACTTTCAACAGTTATATTTACAGTAAAATGTGAATGATAAATCATTCTTAACTATTCATTATATCAGTCAGTAAAGTGAAAACCTAGTAGGAATTACTTCCTACTCTTCAAAATAATCAATTTTTATTAACTTAAAATTACTTAGAATTTACATCTTTTAATATTTCGTAATTGTTTCCCTTGAATTCAAAGATGTGATAATTTCTTACCCTGGTGTTTTACATGATGGTTGAAAATACATTATTATATCCTAAATTATCCTAACTTTCACATAAATATAGGTAAGTAAAACGTTTCTTGATTCTACAGATGAAGAAATTTAGAATCAGGAAGAATCATGTAGGAGAAAACTATTTTACTTTGCAGGACCAGATCACAATTTAGGGATTCTAATATTTTAAACACAGCGTTTTTCTATTATAACCTATGTGTAAAGTACTGAGTGTGTTGGTAAAAGTCCACTTAAAATTCAAGAGCTCTTTTTTAATTAAATTTCCATCAAAGATATTTGGATATCAGGCGGCTACTTGTCACACTAATCAGTAACTCAAAATTGAGCTCCTCAAAAAAATAAAGTAAACACAATGAAAGAGTATGAGAGAGAGAGAGATTTTAAACCATTTTTAGCAGATATTATTTCCTGAATTATAAATGAGGTTATTTAGATAGAGCAAAATGGTACAGTCATATATTTGTGATATTTGATTTAGGCAGTACTGTATTTTTCAAGTATATTTTCACATTGGCAGTAAGAATAATACAGGAAGTACTTATATTTTGCAGTTGAGATTTTACAAGCTTCTAGATAGAATTTAACACCTAGTTTTGCCTGCTTTGTTTATTTGCTTGGTGGGGGTTGGTAGAGGGTAAGAAAGTAATACAGCATTGAGTAGGTCAGAAGTATGTGTTTGATCATTTTGAATTCCATGTGGATGACACACTAGAGAAATCTAATTTTCTTTTATCCATACAAACGCCACTTTCACTGACAGTTACAAAGCTTTGCATTATTATTCACCTGTAGAGTGTTCCCCAAGGAAGCTGCTTTCCCAAGATGTGGTGCCTCAGCCTCCCTTGATAGACCAAAGTGACAAATGTGTCTTTGTAGCCACCTTCTGCTCCTGGAAGGATTTTTGAAGGTGATGTTAGCTCCTCATTCACTTTTAATGCAGAAATAACATTTAAAAGCAACGGGCATCTCAGAAAAGTATAGTTTTCTAGAGTTGCTGACAAAAATTCTAGAAAGAAAAGTGGACAAAGTTCAAGAAAACACAGGGAGATACAATTTTCAAAGTAGTTTAATTGATTAGAATCCCAAAATCCATATTTAGAAGTACACTGATTAGAGGAATATTTGCTAAAATGATTGGATAAAACCTGATTACAAACAAGCTGTGAAAAAAAATCCTATCTTAAGTCACTGGCATAAATTTTGTAACTATTCTTTCCTCACTTTTGGCTGAAATACTTGATAACTGTTACAAATGTATACTCTGTATATTCAATGTTTTTTTAAGCTTTTATTTATTTATTTTTAGAGAGATGAGAAGAGAGGGAGAAAGAGCAATGTATGATTGCCTCTCACATGGCCCCCACTGGGGACCTGGCCTGCAACCCAGGCATGTGCCCTGACCGGGAATCGAACCGGGATCATCTGGTTCCCAGCCCACGCTCAATCCACTGAGCTACACCAGCCGGGCTATATTCAATGTTTTTTTGGCTAGGAGGCCAGCGCCCTATCCATTAGGTCATTGGAGCTTCACTCATTGTCTTTTTGGACTGATAAGAGTTTTACGACACTTATCATTCTGTAAAATGGAGATTGTAATATATTCTTGCATGCTTGCTATGAGGACTAAATACCAAACACATTTTTGCTTCTTATTAATGACAACTATTAAGGTTAACTCTATAGGAATAGGTCAAATAAAGAGAAATTCAGTAGTAAAAATATGCTGTTATATAACATGTAAATCAGGAAACTAACTTAACATACCATTTTTGGAGGCATGTTTTGGAGTGTCAGATACTTCTTGACATATGCTTCACTGAAATAATTCACCAGGATTTCACTTATTGCTGTTTAGTGGGACAACAGATTTGCTCTGTTCATTTCAGTAATTGCTCGTAGAATCATTGTTAGAGTTGAAAGTCTAGGCACATGCCTGGATTGCAGGCCAGGTCTCCAGTTGGGAACTTGCCAGAGGCAACCACACATTGGTATTTTTCTCCCTCTCTTTCTCCCTCCCTACTTCTCTCTAAAAAATAAATAAATAAAATCTAAAAATAAAAGTCTATGCTTCCTGTTATCTTCAGCCCATATAATTGTGCCCATTTCTGAAATCCAGAAGCATTAAAAAATGTTAGAAATCAAGTTACACTAAACCATATAGAAAATCTTATTCTCCTGTTGTCTCATGTAGATTTAGTACAAGACTGGCTACTTTTTAGTTTTGTGTGTTCTGTTCAGTTTGTTTCTCATTACTGATTTTATTTTCATTTTTTCCCTTTTTGATTAGGAGGTAGTACAGTTTAGAATGAATTGGGTCCAAGTTCTAGCTCCTACTTCATACATCTTGCTAGCTGCATGACTTTCAGAAGTTGTATGATCTAATTTGGACCTCAGTTTCCTCATCTATAAAGTGGGGTGAATAATAATACCTATCTCATTAGATTTTTGTGAAAATATATTTGAACAAGCATGGGGATTACTTTGCACAGTATCTGGTATGTGGTAAATGTTAGCAACTATTACATAATAGGAATTAAACCATAAGATTCATATTTTGTGATTTATTTTTGTATAATATTTTAAGAAATTATCCCTTTCACTCAGCTTTCTGTGGATACTCATTATATGTAAAACATTTTTCTTAAGTCAGAGAAAAGTAGAAATCTGAGTATAACATGGATTCTTTCCTCAAAGTATAAACTAGAGTTTTATCTGGTGGAGTCAAATAAAAATTCCAGAGATTGTCTATGATTCTTTGTCTAAAATACACACGAAATTATTATTGAAGAGAAAAGCATGTTATGAGTTTAAGAGGTGAAGTAAAATACCTTATAGGTTTGTTTGTTTTGTATTTTCTAATGTGTATATTCTACATGCAGAAGAAGTATAGAAACCCAAGTTAAATTTCCATATTTGTCATTCATTTGATGCAGTGAACTTACCCAAGGTATTGCTTCTCTCTAAACCTCAGTTTCACCATCTTTAAAACAGTAGTTTTGGGCTAGATGGCATGTGAAATCTTATCCTTCTTCAAGATACATGTCAAGTAAATTCCACCTCAAAAGGCATAATAGTCTTGGACTGGAAAGGATGCATTTTTAAAACAAAGAATACTTCTATTGAAATCACAGCTTTATTGCCAGTCAACAGAAAGAAGTATGTTGGTGTGGGGTGTGTGTTTGTGTGTGTGTGTGTGTGTGTGTGTGTGTGTGTGTATTGCATTCTGCATTTCTAGAAATGGAAGCACTTAATCAGCCAAAACCTTTTCCGAACAGTTCCTATGGAGAAGTGTTCAACAAATGTTCATTAACACTCATTTTTAATTACTTTATTGTTGTTCAGAGTTGTCTGCATTTCCTCCCCTCTCCTTCCCCTCCACCCCATCCAAACCTCCCTCCCTCTCTTGCTTCTACCCTCTCCCTTGGCTTTGTCCATGTGTCCTTTATAGTAGTTCCTGAAAACCCTTGTCCCCACAGTCCCCTTCCCCCTCCCCTCTGGCTATTGTTAGATTGTTCTTAATCTCAATGTCTCTGGTTATATCTTGTTTCATTTTTTCTTTTGTTGATTATTTTCTAGTTAAAGGTGAGATCATATGTTATTTGTCCCACACTGCCTGGTTTATTTCGCTTAGCATAATGCTCTTCAGTTCCATCCAGACATGGCAAAGGGTATAAGCTCCTTCTTTCTCTCTGCTGCAAAGTATTCCATTGTGCAAATGTACCATAGTTTCTTGATCCACTCATTTGCTGATGGGCACTTGGGTTGCTTCCAGCACTTGGCTATTGTAAATTGTGCTGCTATGAACATTGGGGTGCATAGGTTCTTTTGGATTGGTCTTTCAGGGCTCTTAGGGTATAATACCAGCAGTGAAATTGCCGGGTAAAAAAGCAGTTCCAATTTTAGATTTCTGAAGAAATTCCATACTGTTTTCACAGTGACTGACCCAGTATCCATTCCCACCAACAGTGCACTAGGGTTCCCTATTCTTCACGTCTTCTTCAACACTTGTTTGTTGATTTGTTTATGATGGCCATTCTGACTGCTCTGAAGTGGTATCTCTGTGGTTTTACTTTGCATATTTCTGATGGCTAGTGATGCTGGCATCTTTTCATATGTCTCTGAGCCCTCTGTATGTCCTCCTTGGAGAAGTGTCTGTTCAAGTCTTTTGCCCATTTTGTAATTGGATTGTTTGTCTTCCTCGTGTGGAGTCATGTGAGTGGTTTATACATTTTGAACATCAAAACCTTGTCCGAGGGCCCTGGCTGGTGTAGCTCAGTGGATTTAGCGCGGGCTGGGAACCAGACGATCCCGGTTCGATTCCCGGTCAGGGCACATGCCTGGGTTGCAGGCCGGGTCCCCAGTGGGGGCCATGTGAGAGGCAACCATACATTGCTGTTCCTCCCTCTCTTTCTCCCTCCCTTCTCCTCTTTCTAAAAAATAAATAAATAAAATCTAAAAAAAAAAAAAAAAAACAACAAAAAACCTTGTCCGAGGTATCATTGGAAAATATGTTTTCCCATATAGTTGGTTCTCTTTTCATTTTAATGCTGTTTTCTTTAGCCATGCAGAAGCTTTTTAATTTGATGGGGTCCCATTTGTTTATTCTTTCCTTTATGTCCCTTGATTTAGGGGACATATCAGTGAAGATGTTGCTGCATGGAATGGCTGAAATTTTCCTACAGATGTTTTCCTCTAGGACTTTTGTGGTGTCACAACTTATATTTAAGTCTTTTATCCACATTCAATTTATTTTTGTGTATGGTGTAAGTTGGTGATCGAGTTTCTTTTTTTTGCATGTAGCTATCCAGATCTTCTAACACCATTTGTTGAAGAGGCTGTTTTTACTCCATTTTTTGCTTCTTTAACCTTTATGAAATATTAATTGCCCATAGAGACTTGGGTTTATTTCTGGGCTCTCCGTTCTGTTCCATTGGTCTATGAGCCTGTTTTTATGCCAGTACCAGGCTGTATTGATTATGGTGGCCTCGTAATACAGTTTGATATCAGATTTTGTGATCCCTCCTGCTTTGTTATTCTTTCTCAAAATTGCTGCAGCTATTCGGGGTCGTTTATGGTTCCATATAAATTTCTGAAATGTTTTTACCATATCTGTGAAATATGTCATTGGTACTTTGATAGGAATTGCATTGAATCTATAAATTGCTTTGGGTAGTATGGCCACTTTGATGATATTAATTCTTCCAATCCATGAGTATGGTACATGCTTCCATTTGCTTGTGTCTTCCTTAATTTCTTTCCTCAGTGTTGTATAGTTTTCTGCATACAGGTCGTTTACCTCCTTGGTTAGGTCTATACCTAGGTACTTTATTTTTCTTGTTACTATATCAAATAAGATTTTCCCTGATTTCTGTTTCTGATATTTCATTGTTGGTGTACAAAAATGCCTTTGATTTCTGAATATTGACTTTGTATCCTGTTGTTTTGCCAAATTCATTTATTAGGTCGAGTAGTTTTTTGGTGGGGTCTATAGGATTTTCGATGTACACTATCATGTCAGCTGCAAACAATGACAGTTTTGCTTTCTCCTTTCCAATTTGGATGCCTTTTATTAATTTTCCCTGTCTGATTGCTGTGGCTAGGACTTCCAGTACTATGTTAAATAGGAGTGGTGAAAGTAGGCAACCTTGTTTTCTTCCTGATCTTAATGGGAAAGCTTTAAGTTTTTGTCCATTGAGTATGATGTTGGCTGTAGGTCTCTCATATATGACCTTTATTATGTTGAATAATGCTCCCTCTTTTCTCACTTTTCTGAGTGTTTTTATTATAAATGGGTGCTGTACATTATCGAATGCTTATTCTGCATTTATTGTTATGATGATGTGATTTTTGTGTTTCATTTTTTATGCGGTGTATTACGTTTATTGTTTTGCAAATATTGTACCATTCTTGCATCCCTGGGATGAATCCCACTTGATCATGGTGTATGATCTTTTTAATGTATTGCTGGATGCGGTTTGCCAATATTTTGTTGAGGATTTTAGTGTCTGTTCATCAGCAATATTGGCTTGAAGTTTTCTTTCTTTGTTACGTCTTTATCTGGTTTTGGGATTAGGATGACGCTGGCTTCATAAAAACAGTTTGGGAGTTTTCCATCTTTTTGAATTTTTTGGAATAATCTGTGCATGATGGGGGTTAGCTCTACCTTAAATGCTTTGTAAATTTCTCCTGTGAAACTCTCTGGTCCAGGGCTTTTATGTGTTGGAAGCTTTTTGACTACTGTTTCAATGTCATCAGCTGTTATTGGTCTGTTGGAGTTATCTGCTTCTTCTTCATTGGATTTTGGAAGATTATATTTTTCTAGAAATTTGACCATTTCACCTAGGTTTTCAAATTTCTTGGCATATAGTTCTTCATAGTAATTTCTTACAATCCTTTGTATTTCTGTAGTATCAGTTGTAATCTCCCTTCTTTCATTTTTTATTGTGTTTATTTGGGTCCTCTCTCTCTTTTTCTTGATGAGCCTGCTTAAAGGCTTGTTGATTTTGTTTATCTTTTCAAAGAACCAGCTCCTGGATTCATTGATCCTTGGTATCGTGCTTTTAGTCTCTATGTCAGTTAATTCTGGTCTTATCTTGGTTATTTCCTTCCTTCTACTTGCTTTGGGCTGTCTTTGTTGTTGTTTTTCAAGTTATTGTAGGCATAGGGTTAGGTTGTTTATTTTAAATGTTTCTATCTTTTTTAGGTAGGCCTGTATCGCTATGAACTTCCCTCTCAGGACTGTCTTCGCTGTGTCCCATAAGTTTTGGATTGTTCTCAGTTCACTTTTGTTTGTTTCCAGGATTTTTTTTTATTTATTCCCTAATCTCTTTCTTGACCCATTCATTGTTTGATAGCATGCTATTCAGTCTCCGTGAGTTTGAGTATTTTGGTTTTTTTTTCCTTGAGTTTTTTTTTCTAGTTTCAGACCTTTGTGGTTGGAGAAAATGCTTGATATGATTTCAATTTTCTTGAATTTGTTGAGGCTTGTTTTGTGTCCTATCATGTGGTTTACATTTGAAAATATTCCATGTACATTGGAAAAGAATGTGCTATTAACTTCTTTGGGATGAATGGCTCTATATATATCAGATAAGTTCATTTGATCTAGGGCATTGTTCAATGCCACAATATCTTTTTTGATATTGTTTGGAAGATCTGTCCATTTTTGACAGTTGGTTGTTAAAATTCCCTACTATAATTGTGTTGCAGTCAATATCTTTCTTGAAGTCCTCCAAGATTTTCTTTATTTATTTGGGTGCTCCTAGATTGGGTGCATATATATTCACAATATTTATGTCTTCTTGATGGATTCATCCCTTGAGTATTATGAAGTGACCTGGGTATCTTTGTATGGCTCTTCTTTTGAAGTCTATTTTGTCCAATATGAGTATTGCTACCCTAGATTTTTTTCCCTGTCCATTTGCTTAGAATATTTGTTTCTAGCCCTTCACTTTCTGTCTGTGTCAGTCTTTTGTTGTGAGGTGGGTCTCTTGTTGGCAGCATATGAGTGGGTCATGTTTCCTTATCCATTCTGCTATTCTGTGTGTTTTGATTGGGGCATTTAATCCATTTACGTTTAAGGTTATTATTGATAGGTACTTATTCATTGCCATTTTTGTACCTGTGTTCCTCTCTCTCTCTCTCTCTTTTCTTTCCTTACCTTAAAGAAGTCCCTTTAGCATCTCTTGCAGAGCTGGTTTGTTGGAGGTGTATTCTTTTAGACTTCTTTTGTCTGGGAAGCTTCTTATTTGGCCTTCTATCTTGATTGAGAGCCTTCCTGGGTACCGTAACCTTGGTTGCAGGCCTCTGGTTCTCATTACTTGGACTATTTCTTGCCATTCTCTTCTGGCTTGGAGCATTTCCATTGAGAAGTCGGCTGCTAAACTTATTGGGGCTCCCATGTATGTTACTTCCTGTTGCTCCCTTGCTGCCTTTAAGATTCTCTCTTTGTCTTGGAATTTTATCATTTTAATTATGATGTGTCTTGAAGTAGGCCTCTTTGTGTTCTTTTTATTGGGACTCTCTGTGTTTTCTGGATTTGTGTGACTTTTTCTTTCATCAAATTAGGGAAGTTTCCATCATTACTTTTTCAAACAGGTTTTCTATCCCTTGCTCTTCTTCTTCTCCTTCTGGTATCCCTATTGTATGGATATTATTGTTTTTTATGTTGTCCTGCATTTCCCTTAACCCCTCTTTGTTCTTTCTGAGCCTCTTTTCATTTTCTTTCTGTTTCTGGGTGTTTTTTTTCTACCTTGTCCTTCAGCTCACTCACTGTTCCAATCTTCTGCTTCATCGAGCCTGCTTTTGATTCCTTCTACTGTGTTCTTTGGTTCAGAAATTGTATTCTTCATTTCCTCTTGGCCCTTGTTGGTAATTTCTATTTCCTGTTTCATGTTGATATAATTGGCAGTAAATTCATTGTAGTTTCCCTGTAGTTTTATTAATTCTCTGTGAGTGCAGATATGTTCCTACTCCAGATAGCTAGAGATACCTTCCTGATAACCAATGCTTTGAACTCAATATCTGATACTTGATTAGCCTCTATTTCATTTAGCATTCTTTCTGAGGCTACCTCCTTTCCTTTAATTTGGGGATTGTTTATTTGTCTTCCCATTGTTTGTGAGACTCTTCTTGTTAGCCTCTGCTTCTTAAGTTGATCTGTTCTGACTCCCTGGGTTTATGGTGTGAACTTCTATAGTAGAAGACCTGTGAGATTCAGTATTCTGGTCTCCTTGATCTCCTGAGCTTGCTGCTCTTGGGATATCGTTGGCCCTCTGTATGTCTTTGGGCTTTGATTGTTGTTGAGTCTTTCTTTGGTGGGTCCTTCCCTCCAGCTGGTTAACTGAGGGTCACTCTGTCCACCACCTCTTTTATTCTGTTGTGCAAGTGTGGGCAAGTTGTGTTGAAGCTGGTTCTTCCAGGTGTACAAGGTTTTGAGGATTCTCTCTTGCTCTTGTTCTGTTGTTTGTTCTGAGCAATTTCTCCACCATTTAGTTGTATTCCAGATAAGTCCTGTGTTGAATTAGTGTGGGTTCTACTCCCTCCTTCACCTTCTTCTGTTGTTTTCTGTTGGTGATTCCTTTATTGGTGGGTTTCCTCTTTGAACAGATATCCTGGTGTTCAGAGCTTCCGCCTACTCTTTTTTGTGATCAGTTGGAGGGGGAAGGCAAGATGGTTGAAGACAGCAGAAGTGTATTCTATGATATTTAAAATACCAACCTGTATAGAAGAGATAGGAGATCCTTTGGATAGGTACAGTGTTAACCAGAATATTTCACCCATCTAGCTACTTTTAAGAAAGGGTGTGAAGTAGATAAGACTCTTGTTGTTGGGGGGGAGGATTGTAAGTTGGATCTAGAAAGCAGTGAGCTTGTGGAAGGTCAGATTATGAGGTAAAGTGAGAGTAAAGGACAGAAAATAGGTGTAGTTTGTTTTTTTTTGTTTTGTTTCTTCAAATATCCTGAAATCATGAAATATATGTTATCATAGTTGTTTCCAACAACATTTCATACCATTTTTGTCAGTCCTTCCAAGTTTCTGCAGCTTGTGATGCATTTTGTGATGTCAAATGTCTTCCCAAATCCTTGTTTGAGTTCTTATTTTTACCCTATTCTCTCTACCATTTGCTTCAAGGTATCTTCAGTCATTATAAAACTTACATGTTAAGAACCAGCTTTGTTTCCCTTTAGGGCATTTCTGATACTATTACTTTAAATATTTTTTATCAAAACTGTTAACCTGAACCCAAAATAAAGGAGCAAAGTCCACAGTAAACAATGCACATGGAAGAGTACACTCAACTAGTCAACTCAGGAGAACAAAATAGAGGATACTTGGCAGTATGTTATTTGAACACTTAAAGACCAATAGAATGCATACAACATAGTTTCTATACTGAGCTCATTTTTGAATGTGTAAAAGAGCCCTCAGAGAATTAAATGAAGAGGGGAGGAACACACAGTGACAGAAAATATTTGTAATAGATCTTCTAGCACTTGAAACTTTGGTGTGACCTCAGCCTCAATATTGTGGCCTTTTCTTTTTACTCAACCCCTAGGTGAACACATCAACTTTGCATGGTTTGAGAATACATTTCATCTCTTCTCATTTTTGTCAGCTTCCTGTTTCCTCTGCCTGTAATGTTCCTCCTCCAGATAGCTGCCTATCGAACTTTCTCAAATTTCAAATATTTTTTAAAAATTATTTACCTTACTGAGGCTTGTCTTGAATTTTTCATTTAAAATAACAGCACTCTTTACTCATTTCCTTCTTTTCTTTGTACCATTTAACATGTGATATGTTTTAAGTATTTGTTTATTTATTTTCTATTTCTCCCAATGAAAACAAGTTTTTTGTTGCTGTTGGGTTTGTTGATAACTGTGTTGGCATGACCTAGATCAGTGACCATATGAGTGAATTAATATGTGATGCACACAGACATATCTGTCAGCAAAGACTAATTCAGAAAAAAAATGACATTATAATCAATCAGCAGTACATAGTGTCATACTTAAGAGATGCCAGTCTGTTAAATTAAAAGGTTATGGTTGATTAAATAAATAAACAAATCTAAAACTATCTGAGCTTCTATTACATATAACATACTGTTCTAAGTGCTATATTTCATGAGATACTCAAGTTGGATATTAAGGGATAAAAATAAACTGCTTCCCTAAATTTATTCTCTGAATTTATAAGAAAGCTCTTTTGGTACCACTTTTCCTTCAAGTACACCTATAACTTACAATACTGCCATGTCCAGTCTCTCTCCTCTCCCTTCCTTATCTGCATAATATATACCTTAGTATGGTCCACTGACTTTCATCATCTTCAATGATTTGGTTTATTAGATTATACCTGGTTTAATGGATCATTTGTACAAGAGGACAAAAGTACTAATAACACCAAAATGCTTGCAGTATTGTATATCAACAGCTAGAGCACTGTATCAAAAAGCCTTACATATAAAATATTATTGCTGTACTATCAAAAATATTTCAATTATTTATTATTGTAATAAAGAAATAAAGTTCTACCTGAGAATAGTATTCAGTTTGCTTGTCATAAGCATACCTAAATATAACCCTACTTATGCAAAATTGCATTATTACTAAGTAGTATAGTTGTTTCTCCATTTCTAAGAAAGGAGAAAAGGACACTATCTTGTCTGTATTAACTGTTTTAGGTGTTTTTTTTATTATCTATATTTTATTTATTGCTTGTTAATAAATAAACACCTAACTGTTTTAGGTGTTTTTTTATTATCTATATTTTATTTATTGCTTGTTATATTTTATTTATAGTTTGTTGTTTTAATTACCATATACTGGAAACACATCTGTTGTCCCACCACATTGTTTGCTATTCAACTTATTCCTTACAGACTGATAAGACCTCTGCCAATTTTGAGAACTATCTCCTGTCCTTCAACAACATTCTCCTTCCAATTTAAAAGATTTCTCTTTCCATCTCTTCTTGCCAACAATCAATTATGTGCACACTAGAAAAACAGATGGTTATCATTTATATTTTGAACTGTCTTGAAAAAAGCCAACATAGTCTTTGGCAGAAAGTAATAGTAAATTGAAGATCTACTGACTTTCTGAAATTACATGGGTTATTTTTAGTTAGTTGTTTCAGAAAGGTATCTTAACAGTCACAGTTAGCCATTTGAATAATTACTGGTGCATAATCAAGTGTTAACCTAAAGTTGAAATAATATTAAAGGAAATACTATAATGGTGTTTACACAGTTATCATTATTAATCTTTAAATGTATATTTAATTTTATACCATGTATATATAAGAGATAGTGAACTATGAATTCTTTACATGACTTAAGTGAAATAATAATTTAAATAAATAGTATCTTTGGTTTTGAGAATATTCAATTTTTTTCTATCAATAAACAGATGCCATGGTCATGTGTGTAGATCTTTCCCAAGTAGCATGACATTGTGTAGAATCATTCAGAATGGTTTGCTTTCCATTATCAATTACATCAAGATCATAATAAAATCTGGCTTGCAAATACAAATGCACTTTCAATGCAGAAATACTGTCCTCACCTGACAGATGTTCTGACCATATCATTTCTCTGTGCATCTAAACTTCTCCCAGAATATTCAGGTGAGCCTGAAGAGTTGGAACAGATTTTGATTCCTCTACAAGAACTCCATTCTCATGCTTTCTATTCAGAATTTTTCTGCAGTGTATGATTTTGTTAGGTTAACACATTATGCTATTTTCTTGTCAAAAGTGCAAATAAAATGGGTTTTAGCATAAAAGTGCTCCATGTGGAATATTTACATTCATTTTTAGTCTCATAGTTATTTAGATATTTAAATGGAAAAATAAAATTGTTCTGTAATATGTAAGCCAATTTAGATTTCAAGTACTCATTCTTGAGAATACTGTTTGCTGCTGTCTTGAAAACATTTTGCTCTTCAATAGCTTTCAAATAGTTCTCAAAGAACAGCAGAATAAAGGCACATGTCTTCCCACTTTCCTTGAAGTTTACATTAGAATCATTGTTTATTCACTCACAAATCTCTGTAGGGACAATGATCTACTGTTACTTCAAATATGGAGCAATGAATAACTCCAAATACGCATATTGCCAAAAGTGTTGTTTGTATGGAAGTTTTGGAGAACATAATCAGTAGAGATTATTAGTTCTCTTTTAAAAAGAACCCCTTAATAACCTTTGGCATAATCATATTTGCAAGAGTAGAAAACTAAATATGAGTATTAGCTTATATGTAAACAGATAATCAAGACCTGCATTGTATATAATTGACCTAGCTTGAATAAAACTGCAAATTATTCCCATGGTTACTGTCTTTCCCTGTATCATATGTCTCTGTTACCATTGTCTTTGTGCAATTTATTTTATTCAGTCTATTTCACTGTGCTTCAAAAGTGTTCATTGTTTTCTTCCTCAACTAACATATTCTCCAGAGTTAGTGAATCAAATAAGAGCCCTCTGACATAATACTTCAGTGTCCTATCACATTAAGAAAGCATGGTGACTAACTAAATGCCTTTAAATTTCTTCAATAATGTGTATTAAGGACTGTTCTACAACTTACAGCAAAGTTTTTGACCTGAATGAAATACTGTTATTTGGGGTCTTGAGGTTATAGGTTTCCTTAATGTCAGGCAATTTGCATGAAATCCAGGCAAATGAGAAAACCCTTTGTCTTCACAGTAACTTTTTACTTATATATTTTCCATTTCTGTTTTTTAAGATTATTTTTGTTCAATTAGAGTTGTCCTACCTCCCCTCCCCGTTGCTCTCCCCTGCCCCACCCTCCCTCCTACAGTCACTCCCTACTCCATTGTCCATGCCCCTGAGTCCTCTATTCATGTTCCTTGACTTGTTTTCTCCATTATCTCTATTTCCTTTCCCCTCTAATCACCATCAGTTTGTTATTTCCATGCCTTTGGTTCTGTTTTGCTCATTTGTTTGTTTAGTTGATTAGGTTCCACTTATAGGTGAGATCATATGGTATTTGTCTTTCACCACCTGGCTTACTTCACTTAGCATAATGCTCTCCAGTTCCATCCATTCTGTCCCAAAGGGTAGGAGCTCCTTCTTTCTTTCTGCAGTGTAGTATTCCATTGTGTAAATGAACCACAGGTTTTTGATCCACTTATTTACTGATGGGCACTTAGGCCCTTTCCAGCACTTGACTATCATAAATAATGCTGCTATGAACACTGAGATACATAGGTTCTTTTGAAGTGGTGATTCAGGATTCTTAGGGTATAATCCCAGGAACAGCATCACTGGATCGAAAAGCAGTTCCATTTTTAGTTTTTGGAGGAAATTCTATACTGTTTTCCACAGTGGCTTCACCACTCTGCATTCCCACCAACAGTGCATTAGGGCTCCCTATTCTTCACATCCTCACCAACACTTGTTTGTTGATTTGTTATGATGGCCATTCTGACCAGCGTAAAGTGGTATTTCATTGTGGTTTTACTATGCATCTTTTTGATGGCTAGTGATGTTGAGCATTTTTTCATGTGTCTCTGGGCCTTCTGTATGTTCTCCTTGGAGAAGTGACTGTTCAGGTTGTTTGCCCATTTTTTAATTGGGTTTTTTGTCTTCCTGGAGTGGAGTCGTATGAGTTCTTTATATATTTTGAAGATCGAACCCTTGTCCAAGGTATCATTAGCAAATATGTTTTCCCATAGACTTCATATGTACAAATGAAGGTAATTTTGCTTTTTAGAACAAGTAGATGATATTTTGTTAGTTAACTTTTTTTTTGTTAGTGAACTTTAGAACAAATTATTTATACCTACAACTCATGTTTAATGTAGATGAACACATATTTTGGTGTTTTGTTTTATATATACTGTATTTGTATGAAATTGGATTAATTTAATGTGAAATCAGTAGACAATGAAATCTGTCAGGGGGAGAGGCAAAGTGCTTTCACAAAGGAGTGATTTTTATTATTTTATTTTAAAAAATCATAACTTTCTGATGCTCAGAAAACTACACAATTCCATGGAGGGGAACTAAAAAATAGAATAAACAAAATTCATTTTGTATAAAATAATAAAATGGAATAATTTTAGTATGCTCTGGATGTGATTAAAAATAAGCATATCTACTTTATACCTACTCATAAATGGAGGGGATGGGGATGGGCATAGGGTGACCTGAGCCAATATTGGAGCTGTATGGAGGTGGGATCTAAGAGACCTTGATAAGCAAATATGAGACACTTAGAGTGTAAGAGTATTATGAAAATTGTAGTTTGAAGAGAAATGAAAGTGATTTCCTTTATTTGTATTTTGGCAAAGACATGGCCTAGGTTTGATTTCATTCTAGGAAAAAAAAAGTTTGCCGTGTAGGTCACAAAATTTATCTTAGCTCCATTGTATTAAAAGTGTAGTGTGTGTAACAGCAGCATTAGTAACATCTGGAATTTGTTATAAATTCAGAACTACATGGACCCCACCTCAGATCTACTTACTGAATGAAAACCTACATTTTTCAAGGTCTCCAGGTGATTTCTAAATACATTAAAGTTTGAGAATCACTGATATCTCGTGGGTTGGTCTCATGAAGTATTTATTCATATAGTGATAACTATATCTCTCACTATAAATGTAATGACATATTTATATTTCTATGACATGGGTAAAATTCATGCAATTATAGTTCTCATTGGTATTTCTTAAAAAGCAATATTCTTTTTTGGTTTATTCTTGTATTGTTAAATAAATCCCTGGAAGGAATATATCATTATGAGTGATAAATGGTTCTAAGTGGCTCTTTTCTCTTTAATAGAAGTGCTTGTAAAACACTCATCTGGGGCAGGGTGTGCATTTAAGTTTTGGGCTGTTTGCAATTCATATTGGTGCAAGAATTATAAATGGTAAATATAACTTCAGCTTATTACATATAGATAAAATCTGAATTTATGGTTTATCCTCTTCATAGAAACTGTCTCTATACTAATTTCTTATTAGATAATTTTATTACATTTTTATCAAAAATTTTATATACTAATTTAAATTGGAACTGGGAAGAGTTTATTCACTAAAATACCATGTAAATTATTTAATTTATTATGATTCCTGTAAAAACAAAATAATTAATTATAATTTGGGGGCAGGAAGAAAAGGTAGAGACAATCTGATCCAGCCCTCTCATTTAATAGACGAGAAAGCTAAATTGAGGAAACCTTGTTGGAGTTCAAATATTACGTAAGGGTTAGGGCCTGCGGTTGGGCCTTGGTACTCTTATTTTAATGTTTTTCTCTTACATTAGTATACTTCCTGATATTACCAAGGCCTCAAATTCCTGTATCTGTAGGAAAAAAACAGTAATTGTACCTATCTTATGAGGTTATTTTGAAGATTAAATGTAATAACAAAAGTAATACACTTAGTATCGTTCCTGTAGTAGAGGAAAATAGTATTACTGGGCTTCAGCAAGGTCACAAGTAAGTTATCTGTATAATCACATTACTCAAAATTGTGTTCTAGTTAAAATTTAGAATCCTAGTATTTTTGTTCTTAGCCAAGTGAAATGATATATTGTAGGCCTGTAAGAGCACCCAAATCCAACACACACTTGGAAATTCATCCCAGGTAGGAAAGTTTTTCTTCCTCCCTCCCTCCCTTTCTTTCCTTCTTTCCTTCCTTCCTCTTCATAAGCAAACATCATCAATGGCACCAGGAAGTGTAACATCTAATTATTCCATTCAGAAAAATTAAAAGCAAGGAGAGAATGACGGGGCCATGATAAAGAGCAGTGAATAAACCTTTGGAACATTGGAGCAGAAGCCAGAGAAATAAAGGAAATTTTGCCTTTAAAATTTTAGTTTATCTTCACAGAAATTAAGCCTAAATATCTGGCACATAAACTTGATACTCTGGAATGCTTGTTTCCAGATTCTCTGTGTTCTTTCAGGAATATTAATAATCACTTCTAAGCATTTGAGCCTCTCTGACCTTATTTTATTATCTTTAAATCACTGGTACCTAGTACAGTGCTCACACAGAGTAACGGCTTAATGAATTTGAAATGAATGGATACTACTACTACTAATAATAAAAAAATATAATGTTGGCTACATCAAATCATGTTATATTCATAAAGTAAGAACCACCACCTTAAAGGCTGGAATGATAGGACACTTTTTTATCAGTAGGCAATATCTAACAAGTTAGTCTATTGTCATTATTTACTTAGTGAGCTCTTAATGCATACTAGGTAAAAATTATGTATTTATTCTTAACATGTTTAAACTTCAGTCAGCTTCAAAATACTCTCCATTTGATGCAATACACCTATTGAGACATTTTTCCCACTGCTCCGAACAGTTTTTGAACTCATTGATTTTGATGCCTTTTAGTCTTTCTGCTGTTTTTTAGTTTCACTTTTTCAAAAGCCACAAGACATTTCCATTTGAGGACATTTTTTATCCAGATAAACAAAGAAAAGTTGCTTGGGGCATGATCAGTTAATGGAGAGGGTGAGGCATAGGGGTCATACCATTTTTGGTCAAAAACTGCTGAATACTCAGCGCAGTGTTGTAGACAGGTACACTCGTAAATCACACATAAAGAAATGGGTAAAAAAAAATCACTGAAGCTGAACGTAGCCTCTCACAGTAATGCCGGCTGATAAGCTGATACAGATGGATTCCTAAAACACTCACTTATCTGTGGGAGACTGTACTACAAGGTGCCTGCCCTTCAGAATGTAATTCCAGTTTTTGTGTGCATGTGTGTATCTCCCACCTCATATATTCTCCCTAATCATCATAAGGCCTTACATGATCTTGCACAGGAAAAACCAATACTATGATTAGTTAAGTTTACAGATCTGGTAAGTGACTGCCACATTTGAATTCTGTTTTGTCTCATATTAATGCCCAAGTCATTTAACAGTACATCTGCCTTCTTCCATTCTTTCTCCTTCACTCCCTTTCTTTTTTCATCCCAACATCTAGTAAGAACCTAACATGTGCCAGACCTTGGCATAGTCTCTATATTCAGCATTGTTTATTTCCTTGTTTTATAATAATTTAGAGATTTGTTCTTTACATGCATGATCTCCTTTGTTACAATATTCTACTTCATTTTGAAAAATAAACAATTGAAGCTGAGAGAAGTTGAATGAGAAGCCCAAGATTATACAGGTCTTAAGTTGGTTGCTGGGACATAAAACATGACATTGTACTTCTAATCAAGGATTTTCCTCACAGTGTACTATATGATTATAAAATACTGAAAAGATCTCAGGCTTTGGGTCCAGAGATACCTGGGCTCTAATCTTAAATCTTCTACATAATAGGTATATGATATTGAACAAATTACTTGACCTCTCTGACAATCAGTTGTTTTCTAATAGTAGTTATACTGGCAATTATGGTAATAGTCACTTCAAAATACTAATAAGAATATTAAATATGATTCATGTAAAGTACTTACAGGTATTCCATAAATCCCTCTTTGTTATCATCATCATTGTGAGGACTGAAGGTAGCAAATATAAAGTGTCAAATGTAGCACTTGGACACTAAGTGGGTGGGAAAGAAGTAGTTATCAGCTATTACTATGACCAAAGTAAGACTTTTCATGCTTAAAAAAATCTAAATTTGAAGCAAATCAAATAGAATACTTCTTTCTTACACATACTGGAAAATGTAAGTGCTGATTACCTATATCAATAAGAATAGAAATATCAGACAACACTATGAAGCTTCTGATGAATTCTTCATTAGTAGTTATTCAAGGGCACTAAAGAAATATTGTTAGTTTTCTAACCCTTACTTTCGTGAAAGATAATTTTCACTTTCTTTAATATATGTCTGTGCCCTGAAAAAAGGCAAAATCCTGGACTATGCAGTCTAATGATTTAGTAAGAAAGAAGATGCGAGCAGTTTTGAGATTATTTAACAGATCCTTAATGAATTTCCTGGATTACTGTTAGAAGCTGCTTAAACCAAATTCCAAATAAATCTGTTGTCCTTTGGGAAACACACAGGCTATGTTTTGATTTCAAAAGCTATTTGGCAATTTTCCTTCTGTGGGACAAATAAATTAGAACTCATGAACTTCCAAGATGGCTCACAAATTCCCAGGGATAGATGTGTCATTCTTATCTTTATTTTTTTCTTTTTCTTTTCTCTGTACAGAGTAATAAAAAAATGGCAATTGTTAGGTTTAAACACAGATTCCTTAAGCACAAGAAAAACTGAAACAACTTGGTTCATTGTATCTCCTCATTCAGCATGGAGTTTATTTTTTTAAAGATTATATTTATTTATTTTTTTGAGAGAAGGAAAAGGAGAGAGAAAGAAAGGGAGAGAAACATCAATGTGTGGTTGCCTTTCACACACCCCTTACTGGGAACCTGGCCTGCAACACAGACCCATGCCCTGACTGGGAATCGAACCAGTGACCTTTTGGTTCACAGGCCGGCACTCAATCCACTGAGCCACACCAGCCAGGGCTCAGCATGGAGTTTACAGCTCAGTATGGAATCAATAAGATTTGTTAACTACATAAGGAACAATATTGTATATTTTGTAAATTGCATTTATATGAGCTTACTGAACTTTATTTTAAGGTGAGTACTTAAGTTTTCCAGGTCTTTACTGTTAGTTTGGGCAAATATGGGGATAAACAATTAACAATATTAGCTATTGTGTTCCTAAAAAATAACAATGAGGATAATAGAAACATTGACTTCTATTTATTTTTATTTTTGTTCTATTACAGTTGTCCCAACTTTTGCCTGTTTCTCTCCCTTGCCCCACTCACCCACCCCTGCTCCCACAGTCAATCTCTACTCTGTTGGTTATGTCCTTGGGTCATTTATACATGTTCTTTAACTAGGCCCTTCCCCTTCTTTCCTCCTTGTGAATGTGCTATATAATTTCTCATTCTCAGTACCCACTAAGATTTCATCATGGCCAATCATATGTTTTCAGATCATCACTTTCCAAAAATTTTTCAGATGCATCAATGAAACCTACACATATGACTTGTTAACCAATATAGGACTTAATTTCTGCAGACTATCTTAAAAACCAGAAAAGTTGTTGATAGCTGGAAGTGCAATCAGAAAAGTAAGAATAATGTAATAATTTTATATAAAGTTAAAATTACAGTGTTTTGTTTTGTTATTCTATCCTACTTTGGAAAATTAAAATAACATTTCTTTTGTGAAGTAATGGTTATTATCAATATGTTTCTTCAATTTTCTTACTTGGTCAAAAAGTTTGAAAACCCAATTTAGGCCCTTCTTATTTTCATTTCATTAAAGGATAAATTCAGAATAAATAGACCGGAAACAAACTTCAATAAAAATAGTCAACTGATCTTTGACAAATGAGTAAAGGAAATACAATGAAGCAAGGGTAGTCTTTTCAGTAAATGACGCTATAATAATTGGATATTTATATGCAAAAAATGAATCTAGACAGAGACCTTGCACATTTCATAAAAACTAATTCAAAGTGGATCACAGACTTAAACATGAAATGTAAAACTACAAAACTCCTACAAGGTAACATATAATCCCTAGATAACCATGGGTGTCACCACTTTTTTATGTATAACACCAAAGGCACAATCCATGAAATAAATAATGAACAAGCTGGACTTAATTAAAATTATTTTTTAGCCTGCAAAAGAGAATACCAAGAGAACAAGAAGACAAAAAACAGACTTGGAATAAATATTTGCAAAAGACATATCTGATAAGGGACTATTTTTCAAAACACACACCAGAAAAAACCTCTTAAAACTCAACAATAAGAAAACAAACAACACAACTAAAAATGGGCCAAAACCTTAACAGGCACCTCACCAAAGAAGATATATGGATGGGTATAAGCATATATAAAGATGCTCCACATCATATGTCATTAGTGCAATGAAAATTTAAGCAGCAATAAAGTACTACTACACACGTATTAGAGTGGCCAAAATCCACAACACTGATGACAACAAATGCTGGAAAATGAAGAGAAACTCTCAATCTTTGCTGGTGAGACTGAAAAATGATATGTCCACTTTTGAGGATATTTTGCTGATTTATTAAACCTAAACATAATTTTACCATAGAATCCAGTAATCATACACCCTGGTATTTATCCCAAGGAGTTTCAAACTTATATCCATACAACAACCTGCACGTGGATGTGTACAGCAGCTTTATTCATAATAGCCAAAATATAAAAGTGACCAAGATGTTTTTCAGAAGATGAATGGATAAATAAATTGTGCTAAATTTTAACAATGTAGTGTTATTTAGTGCCAAAAAATGAGCAGTCAATCCGTGAAAAGACCTGGAGGAAACTTAAGTGCATAATGCAAAGTGGGGGAAAAAAGCCAATATGAAAATACTACATATTGTATGATTATAACTGCACATATGTTATACTAGAAAAGGCAAAACTATGGAGACAATACAAATATCAGTGGTTTCCAGAGGGGTGTGTGTGTAGGGGTGGTGAAGATGAATAGGCAGAGCACAGAGGATTATGAGAGCAGTGAAATATTCTGTATGATATTTTGATAATGAATTTATGTCATTATGTATTTATGCAAACCCATAGAATGTACAAGAAGAGTGGATCCTAAGATAAACTATGGACTTTGAGTGATTATGAAGTATCAATGTAGGTTCATCCTTAACAATAAATGGATCAGTCCAGTGAGGGATACTGATAATAGGGAAAGGTATCTATACATGTGTGGGGACAAGCAGTAAAATAGAAAAACTTTACTGACCTCTTAATGTTGTTGTAAACCTAAAAGAACTCTAAAAATAAAGTATTAAAATATTCAATTTGTATATCTGACCCCCTTTACACTCTTAATCCTCTCAATACCCTCTTTTACCTGTGGTAACCACCATTCCCTTCTCTATATCTATGAGGGTTTTTTTTTTCCATTTTTTTGTTTCTTTTCTTTGTGTACACATATGTTGTATTAAAAGTTCTGCACCTGAAATTTATAAAATGATATTAATCAATGTTACCCCAATCAATTTAATAAAAATAAAATAATCAAATTGTTAAGTAGACCACAGTTTATCTAAAAATATAAAATAAATATACTGCTCTGTGAAATCCAATGGCTTAAGAACAACTGCTGACCTAGAGAAACACAGCTGAAAATGAAATATCTCCTCTCTATTTTAATATTACATGATCTAGATAGCTTTGGAACCTCAATAGTACAGAATAGGGTCTATTTCAACATTTGCATCTAAACTGAGAAAAACATGCAAACAAATAAAATGAGTTAAATGAATAACTGAAATTGTACAAATTCTGAATTAAATGCAATTCTTTTTTTAAAGTAATTACGATTTTATTGGGGGATTTGCAAGTATGAACCATTCTTATTTCCCAGCCTTGGTCCCCTAATATATCCATACCATAATTTTTGAAAGGGAAAGCTCTCAACATTTTGGAGGGAGCTTTTGAACATACTTTTAACCAGGGACAGGAAGTTCCTTGTTAGTCCTGGTTTGCTATATGTTTGTATCTTGAATGCATGCCAAATAACATTAAATGCTTTTTCTACATTCATTGAGAAAATTATATCATATTTCTCCTTTAATCTGTTCATGTGGTAGATTACATTCATTGGTTTTCCATGTTATAAACCAAACCTTGCATTCTTGGGACAAAATGACAAATTCATCTTAACACATCAGTATGCCCCAATGGTACAGCTCTGTGCTCACACTCAAAGATATCTCTGCTTTTACCATATGCCCATCACTCAGAATCAGCTGGCTTTTTAAATCTTGAAGCCATAACCTGCTGAAGGACCATTTTTAGCCTCAGCTGAAAAACAACACCTACAATTAATAAAGTAGAATTGTATTGCATATCAGTACATTAAAACTTTAAATCATGACTAGCAAATTGTCATCAAGTTGAGAAACTTTGAGTATGACTTTTATTAATAAGTGTCCCATTTATAATTAGCATAAAATTATTTATATGAAAATGAATGTCCCTGGAATGCTTGCACCAGCTTAAACATACACCCCCTGCAGATTTATTTCCAACTAGTAAATTCACATTCAAATTAATAATACTTAGAGTATGGAGCATTCTGATTAATTGAAATTTTAATGAATTGAGGAAAATCCTAAACTTCTTTTCTTGATTCATCTTGATGTTGGAAATGTTTCAGTTGAGTTCATATACTTTATTAAATGGGTAATGTTTTCTTATGCTATCTGACTCTATAAGGCTGTGGGTCATTGCTATAGAATTCATTGAGACCCAGAAAAGGAGATATGATGTAGTATGAATGTTGATTGACTTAAAAATACATTCTTCGGAAGGCTTTTGGTTCTATTTTTAGTGATTTCCTGATATTAGCTTGGTTCAATCTGATATGCTCAATATAAAAGTGAAAAATGCCAATGAATTGAGGTTGTAGGGCTCAATTTATTACACACTCTGAAGTTTGGAAAAATGTTTGAATTGCAATTAATTTTAATTTTTTCCAATTTTAAAAATTAGAGAAGTACAGAATAAAGTAGCAAAATTCCATTTATCTCCCAAAATTAAAAAATGTCAATATTTTCCATTTTGATTCAGATACTTTCTCTTATAAAAGTAGTAGAATATTTCAGGTCAAATTGAAGTTCCTCACAATTTTATTTATACTACCTCCCCAAGGTAACCGAAGTCATGACCAGATATGTATCATTCTAGAATATAATGCATACACACACAGTGTATAATATCTTCTTTGAGTTACTCATTGAACTTAACATGTATTGCAAAAGGGAATATGGTGGTGAGTCAGGTGGGAGCTGAACCCACTTACTCATGCACCCAACTGGGAGACCTAGCCAATCTTCTGAAGAACAGAGTGAACAGCCAATAGAATCCCAGCTTACATGAAGTTTGGAAGCCAAAGATTTCAGAGGACATTTAAAAACAGACGGTAAAGAGATTGCATATTCTGACGGTAACATCCCTGAGACCGGCACCAGGACGGCAGCTGCTTCAGTCCCCAGGTGGCAGAGTAGAGCCAGATCAGCGATTGCAACTTCACAGCTCCCTCCTCCGTCCCAGAGCAGGGAGGCCAGTCCCTCACCAGGAGAAACCTGGATGCTTGAAGTTATTGGGGAGATAAAGATACAGTGGGAGACACACGGAGGCCATGCTCCCCCACTGGAACTGTGGTCGCCATCTGGGATAGTACCAGAGAAATGGAGGAGCCAAGTGACACCTGGAGATGGGAGAAGAGCTGGACCCTGATGGATCCTGACCCAGATAGTCTCAGTACTGGTCAAGGAGTTGGGCTGTATGAAAATCTGGGCACTTGTTAAGAAAAGCAGGCAGCAAACAAGGGAAACTTGCTCAAAAAAAGTCAGCCTCTGTTTAAGGAACTCTTATGCACCACTGCCTAGCTAGAAAATAGCGATGAGGAGGGGGTGCGATTTTGCTCCAAATAAGGGCACCTCATGGACTGATCAAAGAGGGGCAGCAGGGGCTCGGAGGGGTAGCAGTCCCCAGAGAGACTTAATTTAATAGGGGAACTAAACTGCCCTGAAGGGAGTTTGAGCTTATGCAGTGCCCAGACCAGCAAAGAGGAAGGAGGGATGAGAATTGCTCCCACTCCATGCACCTCACCGACTAATCCAAGGGTGACACAACAAGGTGGATTAAAAGCATCGACCTGGCACATAAGGACAGTGGGGGCTTCACAGCACTCTGAGAGCTTGGGCTGGAGGCTGGGCACCTGTGAATATTACAGCAGACTGAGACCCCAACACAGAACCACAGGAAAGGAAAAAAAAATGGAGCCCATCTTCCCTCTGCCTGCAACATCCATGAAGACCCGCAGAACCTGCTTGGTGAGTTTAGAGTCAGCAGGAGGTGTTTTGATTTTTTTTCTTACAAGTTTAAGACAATAAGACCTGGAGCTGTGAAAAGATCAAGGACAGATCCAGAAAGAAGTCAGAAGGGTAATGTCAACAACTGAGACAAAATGCACTTTGCTATCCTACAGAACTTGCATTCTATTTTTTAATTTTTATTTTGTTGTTATTTTTATTATTATTTTATTTCTTTTTCTTCTCTTTAGTTTTCTTTGTCTTGTTTGTTCAATTTCATTGTTTAGCTGGTTTCCTTTGTTCTCCCTTTCATATTGCATTTTAATATATCTTCCTTCACTTCTTTTGTATTTTGATAACACACTACTCTTGGTCTTTTACTTTTTATTCTTTTTATTCAGATCATATATTTCTATTCATATGATTGTTGTTATCTTGATCCATTTTACTATCTTCATGAGCTTTATTACTGTTGTGTTTAACTTCACTCTCTCTCACACTATGCTGTTTCTATCCCTTCTTCTCACTATATCTCACCATCTAATCTTATGTAAGTGCTCTGCTTTCTCGAGTCAGCTCACATTCTTTCTCCCTCTAATAAGAGCCTTATCTCTTTTTCACCTTTTATAAAAAGTGACTAATTGAATTAAATATCATGATTATTGCTGTACTTCTCCAAATGATCCCCTATCTGTTCACCACTTATTTCTACTCTAAATCCCAAAGAATACCCTCCCACTGTCATAATCCACTCCACATCACACACAAGATAAAGTGGGAGTTGTGAATATTAGAAAACCCACTGGAGGAGAGAACCCACCAACAAAAGAAACACCAACAGGTAAAACCCAAGTACAACAAGAAAGCCCACACAAATGGAAGAAGGGTCAACACTAAAGCATCCAGACAAGATCAAAGAGACCACACCACTGAGTCCCACAGAACTCCTTCTATAGAAATTCACACTACAAAGACAGCTAGCAAAGCAGAGCATTGGGAATTGCAGAAACAAACAAAAAGACTCTCCTAAAATGGGGAGACAAAGAAACAATCTGCATTCAAAAGGAATGGAAGACTCCCCACTAAAAGAGCTAAATGAAATGCAGGCAAGCAAACTATCAGATACAGAATTCAAAAGAATGGTTATAAGGATGCTCAAGGAACTCATAGACAAATACAGGTAACTGAGTGAGAACTACAATAGTATGAAAAAGGAAATAGAAACTATGAACAAGAACCAGGAAGAAATAAAAAATATAATTTCTGAAATAAACAACATGTGAGAAGGAATTACAAGAAGGCTGGATGAAGCAAAGGACCAAATTAGTGAGCTGGAAGACAAAGTAGAAAGAAATGTCCAGGTAGAGCAGCTACATGGAAAAAGACTCAAAAAATATGAAGCTAGCTTAAGGGAACTTCAAGACAACATGAAATGGAACAACATTCAAATCATAGGAATATCAGAAGGAAAAGAAAAGGAACAAGGGATAGAAATCCTTTTTGAAAAAATAAAGACAGAAAACTTTCCGAACCTGGAGAGGGGAAAGACCATCCAAATTAAGGAAGCACAGAGGGTCCCAATCAAGATGAACCCAAAGAGGCCTACTGCAAGATACATCATAATTAAAATGCCAAGTTTTAAAGACAAAGATAATCTTTTTTTAAATATATTTTACTGATTATGCTATTACAGCTGTCCCATTTCCCCCCTTTATTCCCCTTTGCTCAGCACACACACCCCCACCCACATTCCCCTCCTTTAGTTCATGTCCATGGGTCATATATATATTAGTTCTTTGGCATCTACATTTCCTATACTATTCTTAACATCCCCCTGTCTATTTTCTACCTACCATTTATGCTACTTACTCTCTGTACCTTTTCCCCCTTTCTCCCCCTCCCACTCCCCTGTTAACAACCCTCCATGGGATCTCCACTTCTGTGGTTCTGTTCCTATTCTAGTTGTTTGCTTAGTTTGCTTTTGCTTTTGTTTTAGGTGTGGTAGTTAACAACTGTGAGTTTGCTGTCATTTTACTGTTTATATTTTTTATCTTCTTTTTCTTAGATAAACCCCTTTAACATTTCATATAATAAGGGCTTTGTAATGATGAACTCCTTGAACTTGACCTTATCTGAGAAACACTTTATCTGCCCTTCCGTTCTAAATGAAAGTTTTGCTGTATAGAGTAATCTTGGATGTAGGTCCTTGCCTTTCATGACTTAGTATACTTCTTTCCAGCCCCTTCTTGCCTGAAAGGTCTCTTTTGAGAAATCAGCTGACAGTCTTATGGGAATTCCTTTGTAGGTAACTGTCCCCTTTTCTCTTGCTGCTTCTAAGATTCTCTCCTTATATTTAATCTTGGGTAATGTCATTATGATGTGTCTTGGTGTGTTCCTCTTTGGGTCCAACTTCTTTGGGACTCTCTGAGCTTTCTGGACTTCCTGGAAGTCTATTTCCTTTGCCAGATTGGGGAAATTCTCCTCCATTATTTGTTCAAATAAATTTTCAATTGGTTGCTCTTCCTCTTCTCTTTCCAGTGCCCCTATAATTTGGATGTTGGAACATTTAAAGATGTCCTGGATGTTCCTAAGCCTCTCCTCATTTTTCTGAATTCTTGTTTCTTCATTCTTTTCTGGTTGAATGTTTTTTTTTTCCTTCTGGTCCACACCATTGATTTGAGTCTCAGTCTCCTTCCCATCACTTTTGGTGCCCTGTACATTTCCCCTTATTTCACTTAGCGTAGTCTTCATTTTTTCATCTAATTTGTGACCAAATTCGACCAATTCTGTGAGCATCCTGATTACCAGTGTTTTGAACTGTGCATCTGATAGGTTGGCTATCTCTTCATGGCTTAGTTGTATTTTTTCTGGAGTTTTTATCTGCTCTTTCATTTGGGCCATTTTCCCCCCCTCGGTGCTCCTGTTATGTATAAGGGGCAGAGCTTTAGGTGTTCACCAGGGTGGAGCAACCCACCTTGCTGCATTGTGATGCTGTCTGTGGGGAAGGGGTCTGAGAGGGAACAATGGTGCTTGCTGTGCTCTCTGCCAGCTTTCAGTCACTTCCCCCGCTTCCCACAAGCAAATTGGGCCCTTCTGTACTGATTCCCAGTTGGGTGGGCTTGTATACATTCTAGGACCCTGTGGGTCTCTCCAACAAATTTTCCTGTGAGGCTGGGAGTTACTCCCACTGCCACCTCAACCCCAACAGGTGTTTGAGGCTTTATTTTCCTGTGCTGGAGCCCTGGGTTACATGGTCTGTTTCATTCCCCAGCTGTTCCTTTATCCACATGCGAATGTGGGACCATGTGCTCCATCAGCTGTGGTCTCACCAGGTCTGCCAGCCACCGCCTTGCTGGTAGCCCTCTCTGCTCGACTTGGGTCCTCCTACCGGTCTGGATGAACATGTCTTCTTTAACTCCTTGGTTGTCAGACTTCCATACAGTTAGATTTTCTGTCAGTTCTGGTTGCTTTTTGTTTTTAAATTGTTGTTGTTGTCCTTCTTTTGGTTGTGCAAGGAGGCACAGTGTGTCTACCTACACCTCCATCTTGGCCAGAAGTCTGACAAAGAGAATCTTAAAAGCACCAAGGGAGAAATGAGAAGTAACATACAAGGGTGCTCCAATAAGGCAAGCAGCTAATGTCTCAACAGAAACTCTACAAGCTAGAAGAGATTGGCAAGAAATATTCCAAGTAATGAATAGTAAAGGCCTGCAACCAAGACTACCCTACCCAGCAAGGCTCTCAATTAAAATGGAAGGTGAAATAAGAAATTTCCCAGACAAAAGAAGGCTAAAAGAATACACCTCTACCAAACCAGCACTGCAAGATATGCTAAAGGTACTGCTATAAGAAGAGGAAGAAAAAGAGTAAGAGAGAGAGGAACAGAAGTACAAGGGGATAAAATGAATAAGTCCTTATAAGTAATAACCTATCAATAATAATACTAATGGAAGAATTAACATCATCAAAATGCCTATACTACCCAAAGAAATTTATAGATCAAACACAATCCCTACTAAAATACCAATGTCATATTTATTTTTTGTTTACATTTTTATTAATTTTTTTACTGTTGTTCAAGTGCAGTTGTCTCCATTTTCACCCCACCTCGGCCCCCCACCCTACCAAATGTTATATTTCACAGATACAGAACAAATATTTCAAAAGTTTATATGTAACCATAAATGACTCCAAATAGCCAAAGCAATTTTGAGAAAGAAGGACAAAGGAGGAAGGATCGTAATACCTTATGGCAAACTGTGTTACAAGGCCATTGTAATCAAAACAGTCTGGTACTGGAATAAGAACAGACACATAGACTAATGGAACAGAATAGAGGTCCCAGAAATAAACTCAAGTCTCTATGTTCAATTAATATTTGACAAAGGGGGCAATAGCATAAAATGGAGTAAAGATAGCCTCTTCAACAAATTGTGTTGGTAAATCTGGACAGCTACATGCAAAAACTAAAACTCTACCACCAACTTACACCATACACAAAAATAAACTCAAGATGGATAAACGATTTAAATACAAGTCATGACAGCATAAAAGTCCTAGAGCAGAACACAGGGAGAAAAATCTCAGATATTCCACAAAGCATTATTTTCACTGATATGTCTCCTAGAGCAAGAGACATAAAGGAAATAATAAACAAATAGGACCTCATCATTCTAAAAAGCTTCTGCATGGCTAAAGAAAACATCAGCAAAATGAAATGGGAACCTACTGTATGGGAAAATATATTTGCAAATGATACCTCAGACAAGGGTTTGATCTCCAAAATATATAAAGAACTCACATGACCCCATGCCAGGAACACAAACAACCCAATTAAAAAATGAGCAAAGGACCTGAACAGACACTTCTCCAAGGAGGATATACAGAGGCCCAGAAATAAATGAAAGGATGCTCAGCACCACTAGTCATAAGAGAGATGCAAATTAAAACCACAATGAGATACCACTTCACACTGGTCAGAATGGCCATCATAAACAAATCAACAATCAACAAGTACTGGTGAGGTTGTGGAGAAAAGGGAACCCTAGTGCACTCTTGGTGGGAAAGCAGACTGGTATAGCCACTGTGGAAAACAGTATGGAATTTCCTCAGAAAACTAAAACTGGAACTGCCTTTAGATCCAGAAATTCCACTGCTGGGACTATACCCTAAGAATCCTGAAACACCAATTCAAAAGAACCTATGCACCCCAATGTCTATAGCAGCACAATTTACAATAGCCAAGTGCTGGAAGCAACCTAAATGCCCTTCAGTAAATGAGTGGATCAAAAAACTATGATACATTTACATAATGGAATACTACGCAGCAGAAAGAAAGAAGGAGCTCCTACTGTTTGCAATAGCATGGATGGATCTGGAGAGCATTATGCAAACTGAAGTAAGCCAGGTGGTGAAAGTCAAATACCGTATGATCCCACCTATAAGTGGAACCTAATCAACAAAACAAACAACCAAGCAAAATATAACCAGAGACATTGAAATAAAGAACAATCTGACAATAACCAGAGAGTAGGGAGGAGAGGAATAATGGGGGAAAATAGGGGAATGGCCCTCAAAGAACATTTATAAAGGACACATGGACAAAACCAAATGGGGGTAGGATAGTGGGTGGGAGGTGGGGATGGGTGGGGAGGGGGGGCGGTTGGGGGTAACATGGAGACAACTGTACTTGAACAATAATAAAAAAAATTAAAAAAGCAAAAGAACCAACTGACTGTAACCAGAGGGGAGGGGGAAAGGGATAATGGGGGAAAATAGGGGAAGGGCCTTCAAAGAACATATATAAAGGACTTATGGACAAAGTCAAAAGGGGTAAGTTTGAGGATAAGAGGTGGGATGGATGGGTCATGGTGGGTATGGTTGGGAGAAAATGGAGACAACTGTACTTGAACAACAATAAAATAAAGAAAAAAGAAATTAACATAAATTATATCTATTGGACTAAACAGCATTTTTTCACTCAATATTATTTTCAAGATTATTCATATCAAAACAGAAAAATCTAGTTCACTAAATATCATAATTAAATTTTACTTGAATTATATGTTCATATTTACATAGAAAAATATTAACAAACTATAAGTATACATATTGACTTGTTAATGATATATCATTTAGAATATAATTTATTTATTCTTCCATTAATAAAAACTTGTAGTTTTTCCAAATTTTTGCTTTAACCATATTTTAATAAACTTCCCCCTTTTTGTCTCCAGGTACACATGTACATATTTTCCAAGAGTTTATTCTTAGAAATGGAATTCCTGAGTTATAAACTGCATATATATTTAGGATGATTTTTGTGAGCATTTCGTGTGCTCTGGCCCTGCTTACATGTTCCCACAAAACAGTTTCATATTTACCTGTTATGTTAACCTTGAGCTGTTCCTTGTTTTACTTTTTGTTCATTTTAATTGTATTTTTTTTCAGTGCCAGTTATCCTCCTCCACCTCCATCTCTTATTTTAAAAGCAATGAAACAGAAATATTTTGTTTTAGGGCCCCAGACCTTATGAGAAGTTTGATGTCAGATACCAAAACCAAGCATGACCATACATATGCAGGGGTCCAATATCTGAAGGGAAGGTAACTATTTTGTCAGTTAAAGCCTAGCTCCAGCTCTGTATAGGAGTGGGCCCCACAGCTTGAATATCCTTTCTTGGGAAATTGACAGATCCTGGGGACCTCTAACATTACTGTGTATATCTAATTCTGTTCTGAATGTTAGCTTTATATCCTATTACTCTTCTGGCTTAATTTCTTTCTTCACTTCTGGCACCCCAAGGTTTTCCACTTTTGATGTCAAATTCAGTTATATGTCCCAAAATTACTGTGTTTTTAGTGGGATGGGGTTAGTGTGTGTCCTTCTGTGTCAGCTTAGTCTATCCTATTGACTGGGAACAAATCAATGAGTTTTTACAAATTAAAGTCTCTTTTCTAATGCAGTGGCACAGTTGGCACTTGACTTTATCTATGCTCTGCTAAAGAGGACACAACTTTGTGAAGAGAAACAGAGGCCAAAGAGGGCAATTTTGTGAGTTGAATTAATTATAATGGCTTTTCTATACCAAATAGTGGAGGGAGTGAGTAGGACGGGGTGTTTTCAAATATATATGTTTATATCATATGACAGTTTTAGAGAGTTAAATATTTTCCATAAATGAATTTTATCCTAAACTTTAAAGTAGTTATTTAAATACTATTAAATATCTCTTCATGGAGATGGGGTTGTATGATTTTTTGACCACTCAAAACACAGCTTCTTGGGCCTGATTTAGCCTTAATAGTAAACAGTCAATATTGTGCTTGTAATATGTCATGACCTCAGAAACTACTACAATCGGTAGGACCATTTGTACCTAAACTAAATACATCATGAAGGCTGGGTTTCTTAAATTAATATACACAACTCTTACAAGGCTGCTTACCCCTCCGTTTGCTGCCAGAGAATTCGTTGTTTGTTTGTTTTTTGCAGTGTGCCTGCTTCTAGGTTCAGCATATCACGTCTAAATGTGGTGTGCTTAGAAAAGGAAGATGAGTATGTAAAATATGAGTATAGGCCAAGATTGAACATTTGGTGTTAAGACATTTTCCAGTGAATATATGTTGCTTGAGTTTTAATACATAAACTTTGAGTTGCTTGTTTAATTATGCAATTTAGAGATAAGATTTGCCTTTTTTCTGCTATACTGTCTTTTTTTCAATTATATAAAATCTAAACATTTTGCATGCATGTTTATATGTATGTACATGTGAACCAGCTACTGAATACTAAATTTTAAATGATGTTTTAAATCCCGAAAACCTACACTATGTTACTTCTGCACAAAAGCTTATGCACAAAAAGGGAAAAATCACATAATTTAATAAGCAACCTAAAAAAATTTGAGAAAATATTTACAAATTGTATATTTGATAAGAGGTTAATATCCAAAATACATTAAAAACTTATACAACCCAATCGCAAAAAACAACTAATCCAATTTAAAAATAGACGGGGTAGGGGGGAGTGGTGCAGGGAAAATGGAGATAATTGTACTTGAACAACAATTTAAAAAAGAGAGAGAAATATTAAAAAAATAGACAATGGGCCAAAATAGACATCATTCCAAGCAGATGCACAAATTGGCCATTAGAAACATGAAAAGATGCTCAACAGCACAAATCATCAGGGAAATACAAATTAAACCCACAGTGACATATCACCTCACACCTGTCAGAATGGCTACGATCAAAAATAAAAAAAGAGAATTAATTGTTTTTATGTCCAACTAATATTCTACTTTATAAATACACTATAACTTTTAATATTTTGTTACTTCTATTTTATTTTTATTTTTCAATTTCACTTTACATTTATTATTATTCTGTATTAGTTTTGGCTAGGATGAGAAGAAAAAGGACCCTTAGTACACTGTTGGTAGGACTGTAAATTGGTACAGACATTGTGGAAAACAGTATGGATGTCCCTTAAAAAATTAAAAATGAAACTGCCATTTGATCCAGTTATCTCATGTCTGGGTATATATCCAAATGAAATAATATCAGGATTTCATGGAGATATATGCACTCCTATGTTTAATTATGCAGTGTTATTTATAATATCTACTTATCAATCTATCTATATATCTATCTGTCTATCTATCTATCATCTATCTATCTAGAGAGGTCAAATTTTATGTATCTATTCATCCATCAAATAACATTTATGTTGTTTTCATGTCTTAAGTAATATATCTATATAGGTATATAGATATATAGATTTATTTATATATATCATGATATTAAAGGCCTATAAAAAGGAGATTTTGCAATTTGTGATTACATGTGTGAAACTGGAGGGTATTATTCCAAGTGACATAAGCCAGACAGAGAAAGGCAAAAACTCTAGGGGATCACTTATATGTAGATTTTTTAAAGGAAATTTAACAGAAACAATGAATAAAATGTTAGTTGTCAGGAACTAGGGGAGAGGAAACTGGAAAGATGTAGGTCAAAAGGAACAAACACTCATTTATAAAAATAAGTACTGAGGATTTAATATACCGCCTGGTGACTATAGTTAATATTATAATGTTGTAGATTTGAAAGTTGCCAAGAGTAGATGTTAAGCATTCCTACAACAAAAAAGTGTTAACAATGCTAACTATATGAGATGATACATATATTAATTAGCTTGATCTTAATAATCATGTCAAAATACATTTATATATATTAAATAATCTCATTATATACTTCAAATATATACAGTTTTATGTCAGTTATCCCTGATAAAGTTAGAAAAAGAAATATATTAATATACAATATTTCTGTGGATATTTATAATTATTTAGTGAAATAAGCATTCAAAGTATCCACTTGTTGAATTATGTTATTTGTCTCATTATTGTTATAATGGACATTAAATTTTCCGCATGTCTATCATTTACCAGATACATGTTTTCAAATGTTTTTCTATGCTCTTACTTGCATTTTCACTTCATCAACTATATCCTTTGACTGCAAAATTTCTAATTTTTATAAGTACCAATTTATCAATTTATTTTCTTTGTTTTATAATTTTTGTTTCTTTTATAAATCTATCCTTATACCACATACAAAGATAGATTTTCTTATATTATCTTAGAGAAACAGTCTATTCTTTATGTCATTAAGATTTATAACTCTTTTGAAATTAATTTGTAAGTTAATTTATAAATAATTTGAGGAAACATTTGAGTTCACTTTTAATTTAATTTTACCTTTTTCATAGGATATATTTTTCAAACAATTTGTTGAAATTAAATCCCTTTTCCCCTAAGCCCACATAATATCTGGCTTTGAAAACCAGCAGGGACTCCATCTGCCAATAGTAGATGGGAGACTTCTGGAAACCAAAGCAACCTCTTAAAAGGGCAGTGCACAAAATCTCTCTTGCAGGCATTCACCCTGGGCTCTAGTGGAGGATGTCGGAGAGATAGCTACTAATGTCCCTGTTTTGAGTGTCTTACTTATACTACCCACAGATGTCACCTTTCCTGGGTTGACTACTCCCAGCATATGGCATTAACCTGGGTAGATACACTAGCCCCACCCTGATGATTCCTGGAAACTCTGCCCTGCCAAACTCAAGCATGGCTGTGGGCCCTGCTGGTGGTGGCCATCCTGGGCCTGCATTGCAGTCTTTATTGAAAAAGACTCAGAGAGTTCCAGGTGAGCTTAGAGAGTGCTAGAGACACACAAGAAGATCCTGTTATGTGGCTTTAGGGTTAGGGCCATCTTTCACATGCCCCAGAGGCACTACCATTCTTGTGAAGAACCCTAACTCCACATGACTAAATTTTAATATGCTTTAGTATGATGAAGTTTACTGGCCACAATTATGACTTCCTGAGACTTGGCCCTACCACAAAAGTCTGGAGGCCCAGGCATGCAGCATTTTGGCAGAGTGTACCCTGAGACTTTGGCTGAGGGCCTAAGACCCAGTACTGATGCCTAATTTGAATCTGTATTAACATGGTGAATATCACTCACCACTACTTGGTGAATCCCTGAGAACTTATCTCACACAATTTGCATACTGTCCAAGGCTCTTTCAGTGGTTAAGCCTAATAAGCAGCCAGCAAGCAGTGACAAGTCTTAGGGTGCCTTGAGACTTATGCTGACCTGTTCCACACCTGGTATGGGTGGGTAGATGGCCTCAGTATACAGCTTGGCCCTTTCCAAGCATACCTAGTCCTAGAAAAGGCAGCTAACAACTGTGGATTGCATTGTAGACCCCAACAAGTATCTTGGTAAGTCACATGCAGATTCTGACATTGAACTGCACTGGAGTTCCCTAGAAGGCCCCAGAACCAAACATCTAGGGGTTGGCTTCAGACCACAACAGAACACAGACCAACTAGCTCCAAAAGAAACAAAATCAAAGGAAGGATTTGGCAGACACCAGATCCTGCTAGTGAAAATTTCCCTACATGGATGTCAGCCTCCACAAAGGAGAGCATACACTGTGGTTGGGGCAAATACAACCAGCTAGCCTGAGGATCAACACCACCCAAAGACATGCAAATTGCAATCAAGACTCAGTCACAACTGGATGGCTCACATGAACCACACAAGGGACATTCTTGGAGCACCAAGATTAGGGGATCAAAGAGAGTGCACCACTAAGCCCCATAGAACACCCACTATAAAAGGCACCCTACTAAGACAGGGAGACATAGAAGATCTACCTAAAACATGGAAACAAACACAAAAAAGCAGCCAAAATGGTATACACAGAAATATGACACCCCCCCTTAAAAAAACAAACAGGGGAAATCTTTAGGAAAAACTAAATGAAATGGAGGCAAGCAATCTACCAGAGACAGAGTTCAAAACAATGGTTATAAAGATATTCAAAGAACTTAGGGGAAGATTAAATGAACTCATTGAGAACTTCAAAAGATACTAGGTATAAAAAAGGACATAGGAACTACAACAAAGAACTAAAGTCTAAAGTCAGAAATGAAGACTAAAGTCAGAAATGAAGTCAGAAATGAAGACTAAAATAACTGAAATGAAGGCTACACTAGAGAGCTTCAAGAGCACATTAGGTAAAGCAGAATGTCTAATCAGCAATTTGAAAGAAAGAATAGCAGAAACACTCAATCAAGACAGCAAAAAAAAATACAAGGATATCTT
Source organism: Micronycteris hirsuta (assembly GCA_004026765.1). NCBI lineage: Eukaryota > Metazoa > Chordata > Mammalia > Chiroptera > Phyllostomidae > Micronycteris > Micronycteris hirsuta. The sequence goes on from PVJI01009193.1 coordinate 63,752, forward strand.
AAGGGACCTCTGGGACAACATCAAGCATAACAACATCACCATCATTGGGTTAAAAGAAGGAGAAGACAGAGAGCTAGGGATTGAGAATCTATCTGAATAAATATGATTGAAAAATTTCCTAACCTGGTGAAGGAAAAAACACAAGTCCAGGATGCACAGAGAGTCACCAACAATATGAACCCAACAAGGTCCAGACCAACAAACATAATAATTAAAATGGGAAAGGTTAAAGACAAAGAGAAAAATCTTCAAAGCAGCAAGAAAAAGAGAATTCATTACTTACAAGAGAGCTGATGTTAGCTGATGTCTCAAGAGAAACATTTTAGGACAGAAGGGATTGATATAAAATATTCAGAGTCATTAAAAGCAAGGACCTATAACCAATACTACTCTACCCAGAAAAGCTATCAATAACAATTGAAGGAGAAATGAAGAGCTTCTTAGACAAGAAAAATCTAAAGAAGGACTTCCAGCCAAGATGGAGCCATAGGTAGACACACTATGCTTCCTCACACAACCAAAAAAGGGAAAACAACAATTTAAAAACAAAAAACAACCAGGTCTGCCAGAAAATCGAATTGTAATGGAAGTCCCACAACCAAGAAGTTAAAGAAGACACGTTCATCCAGACTGGTAAGCGAGGCGGAGCTGAGTAGAGAGTGTGCAGCGAGACAGTGGTTTGTGGAGTGGGGCAGGCAACGCTGCAGCTGCTGGGAGAGACCCATGGCTGGCCGACCAGGACCCAGCGGGGCCTATACTGGTGGACCGGACAGTCCCTCATACGTGTGCAGATAGACTGGGAGGAAAAGCTGGGGAGCGGAGCAGACTGCACAACCCACCAAATCAGGGAAATAAAGCCTCAAACCACCGATTGAAAACACCTGTGGCAGTTGAGGCAGTGGCGGGAGGAACTCCCAGCATCATGGGAGAGTTCCTTGGAGAGACCCACAGGGACTTAAATCTGCAAAGGCCCACCCACCTGGGAACCGGTGCGGAGGGGCCCAATTTGCTTGTGGGTGTTGGGGGAGGTGACTGGGAGCCTGAGAAGAGCAGAGCAAGCCCCATTGTTCTCTCTCAGACCCCGCCCCCACACGTGCTTCACAACACAACGATGTGGGTTACCCCATCCTGGTGAACACCTAAAGCTCTGCCCCTTATACATAATAGGAGCACTGAGGGGAAAAAAAAGTGGCCCAAATGAAAGAACAGATCAAAGCTCCAGAAAAAATACAACTAAGCCACGAAGAGATAGCCAACCTATCAGATGCACAGTTCAAAATACTGGTAATCAGGATGCTCACAGAATTTGTTGGATTTGGTCACAAATAAGATGAAAATATGAAGAATATACTAAGAGAAATGAGGGGAAATATACAGGGAACCAATAGGGATGAGAAAGAAACTGGGACTCAAATCAATGGAGTGGACCAGAAGAAAGAAAAAAACATTCAACCAGAAAGGAATTAAGAAACACAAATTCAAAAAAAAATGAGGAGAGGCTTAGGAACCTCTGGGACATCTTTAAATGTCCCAACATCTGAGTCATAGGAGTGCCAGAAGGAGAAGAGGAAGAGCAAGGGATTGAAAACTTATTTGAACAAATAATGAAAGAGAACTTCCCCAATCTGACAAAGTAAATAGACTTCCAGGAAGTCCAGGAAGCTCATAGAGTCCCAAAGAAGTTGGACCCAAAGAGGAACATACCAAAGCACATCATAATGGCATTACCCAAGATTAAAAATAAGGAGAGAATCTTAGAAGCAGCAAGAGAAAAGGGGACAGTTACCTACAAAGGAATTCCCATAAGACTGTCAGCTGATTTCTCAAAAGAGACCTTTCAGGCAAGAAGGGGCTGGAAAGAAGTATACTAAGTCATGAAAGGCAAGGACCTACATCCAAGAATACTCTATGCAGCAAAACTTTCATTTAGAATGGAAGGGCAGATAAAGTGCTTCTCAGATAAGGTCAAGTTTAAGGAGTTCATCATCACCCAGCCTTTATTTTATGAAATGTTAAAGGGACATATATAAGTCATGGAGGGATATCAACAGGGGAGTGGGAGTGGGAGAAAGAAGGAGAAAGTACAGAGAATGAGTAGCATAAACGGTAGGTAGAAAACAGACAGGGGGAAGTTGAGAATAGCATGGGAGCCTGGCTGGTGTAGCTCAGTGGATTGAGTGTGGGCTGGGAACCAGAGGGTCCCGGTTCGATTCCCAGTCGGGGCACATGCCTGGGTTGCGGGCCAGGTCCCCAGTGGGGGCCATGTGAGAGGCAACCATACATTGTTCTTTCTCCCTCTCCGTCTCCCTCCCTTCCCCTCTCTCTAAAAAATAAATAAAATACTAAAAAAAAATTGCAAAAAAAAGAATAGCATGGGAAATGTGGAAGCCAGGGAACTTACGTGTATGACCCATGGGCAAAAACTAAAGGGCAGGGGATGGGGGAGTGTGGGGTGTGGAGTACTGGGAATAGAGGGGGGGAAATGGGACAACTGTAATAGCATAACCAATAAAATAAATTTTTAAAAAAGAAAAAAGAAAAGAAAAATCTAAAACAGTTCATTGCCACCAAACCAATATTACAAGAAATGGTAAAGGGGAGGGAGGAAGATGGCGGCGAGTTAGGAGGAACAGAGTTTACGTCCTCCTACCCACTGGTTGATTTTCTGAGGAACGGGGCGAAAACGCAGCAGTATTCCAACACATATGATGATTGATGCCCAAGATTACAGGGGAATTTGAACATTCACACGGTAAGCAGAGAGCATCGGAAGGAAAGGGTCCCTATCGGGACAAGCCCGGGGAGCGGGGTGGGGCTTCGGTCCCAGACCCGGCAGCCGCCCGGATCGGACGCAAGATTCTTGGGGAGGGGGCCAGATTAGGATTTGAGAGTAGTCAGATGCTTGTTTTGGCTGGAGAGCATAAATAGGTAGAATTTTTTCAGAGAGTAAAAACAGTGGCGCTACGTGGCTGTTTGGAGAGGCC
>PVJI01009194.1:0-66746 GCA_004026765.1 Micronycteris hirsuta
ATTCAATTATATATGTCTTAGGTGACATAATACTATGTAACTTAGTATATTTTAGGCTTTTTGTATTTGTTGTCGCTATCACTCACTGTGTGCATGTGTGTGTTTGTGTGTTCCCTTAGACTTGCATAGGAAGAAGTAAGATTTGTCAGACCTGAGGGTAAATTTGTTACTGAAATTCAGGCACCAAAATTTTACTCGGAGCTTTCTGAGAGTCAAAACCAAGATGTAAATATATTAAGTCATAAATTGTTTAGAATTGTTATTTCCACTTAAAGGGTGTTAATACACAGCATTTGCTTCTTACATAGGAGCCGGTTCTGTAAGATGTGTCTTTCCAACTTGCAATCTCTCCCGGCCACATGCTTGAGCTTGTTTAAATTGGGAGCCTTGACCATCCAACACTCACCTTCCAACGCAGTTCCAAGTCTGTAACAGGCATCAGCGGAATGAGAAGCTGAGCCACGTCACGGGTTTTGAAACTGTGAAAGACCGCTGCCCACACAGCACTCCTGTTCATGTTTTACCCACGGAAGGTCATCCAACAACTTACACAAAGAGAACACGTGAATGTGTATGTACACAATGTAACTATTTTAAAATCAATATGCTTTTTCCATTAGCTTTTAAAATCTGTTTGCATAAAAGGTTTCTTTACCAACCCAGCTCCTCTGAGGGTTTTTGTGGGCAGAAGCGACTGGAGACATGATCTTTGCAATATTTCATTTTGTTATCTCTTATTATTACATGGTGGCCCAGAGCGTGGCATGAATAAAGCTGTCTTGTCATCAAAATGCATTCATTCATTTAACAAGTTCCTGAAAATAATGGAATGGTTGCTAAGCAATGGAGAAATTATACATTCCCAGGGATCTGTGCAGATTCTAAAAGCAGAAGTGGTTCTGGGAACTGGTGTTAGTGTCTTTGGAGCCCAACTAAATAGAAAACTAAGAAAATGACACACTCTGTGTAATAGCCAAGAGGCAATACCATTTTATCTTTCCTTCTTTCCGACCCAGGTTTCCAAAGTAACAATATAAGCAGAAAATTTCCTATCAAACAGTGAACTTTGTCCATTTCTGTATTACAGATAGCTGGTGAGTTTGTATCACATTTATTTTTAAAAACTATGGCATGAAAGAATATAGTCTTTAATTAGGTAGTAAATTTATCTTAGATATATTAATCCTATTTTAGTTGCAGATATACGTGCTTAATGCAGAAAACTTAAATAACAAACAGACACACTTAAAAAACACAAGCTAAATTTTTAGAAATAAATAAATCATCCATAATCCATCCCTCCTCAAATAACTGATGTTAATATTTTGGGATCTGTTTATCTGTCACTTTTACAGGCATATGTAAAGTTATCTATTATTATTTAGCATTACACACACACACTCTGTACACACATACACTCATTCTCAATGCTATGAATATAGTGTTCTTTTTAAAATAATTACTTAGGTTGTTCCTAGTCATTCACAATTACACATAGCTCTTAATTATTCTAGACCAATATTTTTACAAGTAAGTGCTTTCAGGAAGCATGTCTGGAATGGCAGTGGCACCTGGGGACAGCACTGCTCTGAGTCAGGTCAAACAAAAGACGAATGCCGTGACGGGCTTTCCAAACAGCGGCCAGAGAGGTCAGACGCTGAGCCTCTGAAGGTGGGCTCTTCGGACAGATGCCCACTCAGCTCCCTCCAGTGGCTGCTGGGTTGCTGGTTTTTCAGTATCTGTGGCTGTGCAACTGCTGGTTTTTAGGTTACTTACGGTAGATATCAGGAGAAAGGGTGGGAAAAGCGCAAAGTCAAACTCCACAAAGTGGGCTGTTCTTACTGAGATTCAGCCATTTTCCCTAAATGGACCCTAACTGTATTGTTCCAAGTCTTTAGTTTCCAGAATTCTCCATAGAAACAGAGCAATAAGATGCATGTGGATACACCTGAGGGGACTTATTACAGGAACTGATTCATGTGATTATGGAGGCCGAGAAATTCTATGATATGCTGTCTAGAAGCAAGAGAACCAGGGAAGCCGATGGTGCAATTAAGTCAAAGTTTGAAGGTCTGAAAACCTTACGAGCCAATGTTTTAAGATTGAATGGAAAGGCCCAAAAACTGTGGGTGGGAAGGGTGGTCAATGTTTAAGTCCTGGTCTGGGTCCAAATGGCTCAAGAACTAGGAGCACCCATGTCCAAGGACAGGAGAAGATGGATGTCCCAGCTCAAGCAAACCCATACTTTCTCCACCGTCTTGTTTTATTTGGTCCCTCAGCAGACTGGATGAGGCCCACTTGCACTGATGAAGATGATCTTCTTCACTCGGTCTGCCAATTCAAATGCAGATCTTGTCCAGAAACTCCCTCATAGATATATCTGGAAATAATGTTTTACCACCTATCTAGACACCCCTTAGCCCAGTCAAGCTGACATATAAAATTAACCATCACAATTAGCTTAACATCCACAAATCATTCAGTGTAATACAAAACTGCATGGTCTTATCAAGAGAAGCATAAAATGCATTTGACAAAATCAAATACCCTTTAAATTACAAACTCTCAGAAAACTGAGAATTTAAGGAAGTTTCCTCAACCTGCTAATGGACATCTACAAATGACCATAACTAACATCATAGCTAATGTGAAAAACTGAATGCTTTTCTAAGGCCAGAAATAAGCCAAGGATGTCTATGTATGTTCCCATCACTTCTATTGACCATTATACTGGAGGTTCCACCCAGGGTAATTAGGCAAGAAAAAGAAACAAAATGCTTCCAGAGTACAAAGGAAGAAGTAAAACCTCTCTATTCATGAACACATAATCTTGTGGATAGAATATCCTAAGAAATCCACACACACACAAAAAAATATTATAGCTAATAAATAAATTTGGCAAGGTTGCAGGATACAAGACCAATAAACAAAAATCAATACTTTTTTCCCCATACAAGCAACGAACAATGCAAAAGTGAAATCACAGAAACAATTCCATTTATGACATCATCAAAAAGAATAAAATATTTAGAAATAAGTTTAACAAAAAAGTGCAAACTAAAACCCACAAAACATTGGTAAAATAAATTCAGAAGATATCAATAAAAGGAAAGAGCTCCCATGATCATGTATTGGAAACATAATATGGCTAAAATGGCAATACTCTCCAAATTGATTTTCAAATTCATTGTAATCCCTATCAAAATCTCAACTGGCATTTTTGCTGACATTGAAAAGCCTTAAAATTCACAGAGAAACATAAGTGACAAGTAGCCAACAATTCTGAAAAAACTAAAGTTGGAGAACTCACACTTCCCCAGTTTAAAACTAGCTTACAATAATTAAGAGAGTGTGATATTGATATAAGGACAAAAATGTAGATCAATAAAATAGAACTAAGTGTCCAAAAATAAACCCTTATACTTACAGCTAATTGATTTTGACCAGGTTACCAAGATAATTCAATGGGGAAAAGAACAGTCTTTCAACAGCTGGTAGCAGAAAAAGTGACACACATATGCAAAAAAGTGATGTTGAACTACCGCCTCACACCACACACAAAAACTAACTCAAGCCTGGCTGGTGTAGCTCAGTGGTTTGAGCGCGGGCTGGGAACCAAGCGGTCCTGGTTTGATTCTCAGTCGGGGTGCATGCCTGGGTTGCAGGCCCGGTCCCCAGTGAGGGCCATGTGAGAGGCAACCACACATTGCTGTTTCTCTGTTTCTCTCCCTCTTTTTCTCCTTCCCCTCTCTCTAAAAAAAAAATAAATAAATAAAATATAAAAAAAAAAACTAACTCAAAAAGGATGAATGACCTAAGTACAACACTGAAAATCTTAGGAAAAAAGTATCAGAAAACCTTTGTAACCTTGGGTTAGGCCTTTTAGATTGGACATCAAAATCATAAAGAATAAAAGAAAAAAATAAATTGGACTTTACCAAAATAAAAAAAAGGAACTTTGTTGAAAGGACACCATGAGAAAATGAAACTACAACCCACAGAATGGGGAAGATATTTTCAAATCATAGATTGTATTGAGGATATATAAAGAACTCTTATAGTTCAACAATAAGAAGACAAATAACCCAATTTTAAAATGGGAAAAGGATCTAAACAGACATTTTACTGAAAAAGATACACAAATGCTCACTAAGTACATGAAAAGATGCTCAACACCATTAGTTAACAAGCAAATGCAAATTAAAACCACAATGATCTCTGCGCAGTTAGTCACTACTCACAGAGTAGCTGAAGCCTCTCAGTTATCACATCGACAGTCAAGCTGTCACGCTGCTTGCATTCAAGTCACCCCTATTTTAGTTACCAGTGTCTCCAAAGTACAGGAGTGGCCCAAAGAGAAGCCATAAAATGCTACCTTGAAGTGAAAGCTGAAAGTGGTCAACTTACGCCTTTTTATCATCTCACATCAAAAGAAGGGCAAGCCTTTCTGAGCCGCTCTATCAAAAATAGCATTCAGAGATTGAAGATGGCGGCGAGATAGGTAGGAACGGAGTCCACTTCCCCCTGCCCACTGGTGAAACACCTAGCCAATCTTCTGAGGAACAGAGCAAACAGCCAATGGTATTCCAGCATATATGAAGACTGGAGACCAGAACTATAGGGGACGTTGAATGACTGGACAGTAAGGAGAGTGCTTTGGGACAATAAGGTCCCCGGGACCAGCACGGGGACCAGGGTGGGCTGCAGCCCCAGGCCTGGCGCCACCAGGTCTGCTGTAAGATTCTTGGGAGAGAGCCAGGCTGGGCTGTGTGAGAGGCCAGGTGCTTGTTTGGACCAGCAGGCTTGAATAGGAAGAATTTTTCAAAAAGAAAAAGGGAAAAAAAGAGGCACTCCGTGGCTGTTCGGGGAATTCTCTGCAGCAGCCTGCCTCCCATAGCCCCAGGGTTGGTGTGCACCTGGAGATCCGCAGACCAGGGTGGCCGCTCAAGAAAAGAAAAAAGCAAAACCAATACCTTCCCAGCCTGATGCAGCCAGGAAGACCAGAAGAACAGGCCTGACCAGTTTAAAGCCAGCAGAAAGCTTTCTTTTTTAATCCCTTCCTCCTTTCTGTCCTTCTTTCTTTTTTTATTCCTTCTTTCTCCCTTTCCTTTATTATTCCTTGTTCCTTCCTTCTTTTATTTAATTTTTTATTTTTAATTTTTTAAATTTAAAAAATCTTTAGTTCCTTCTCCCTTTCTTTCCTTCTCTCTTTTTTCTTCGCACCTTCTTTCTTCCTTCCTTCCTTCCTTTCCTTTTTTATTTCTTCTTCCTTCCTTCCTTCCTTCCCTTTTTTTTTTCTCTTCTTTTCCCACAGGTGAGACATTAAAATCTGGAACTGTGAAAAGACCAGAGTTAGACCCAAACAGGGGTCATCCCAAAAAACAGAGACAGTGATACAAATTTCATTTTGCTACTCCAGAGAACTTGCAAGGTTGGAGCGGTGAACACCAGTACACCTGCTGGAAGAGGAAATCCACCAATAAAGGAACCACCAACAGAAAACTATGGAAGAAGGTGAAGGAGAAAGTGGAACCCACACTAACCTCAATCCAGGACCGACCTGGAAATACAATCAGTTGGTGGAGAAATTACCCACAACAAACAACTGAACAAGAGTAAGAGAGAAGCCTCAAAACCTTGTTCACACAGAAGAATCAGCTTCAGCACAACCTGTCCACACCTGTACAACAGAATACAAGGCATGGTGGACAGAGTGACCCCCAGTTAACCAGCTGGAGGAAAGGACGCACCAAAGAAAGACCTAACAACAATCAAAACCCAAAGACATACAGAGAGCCAACATAAATGACAGTCCAAGACCAGCAAGCTCGAGAGATTAAGGAGATTGCACCACTGAGTCTCACAGGTATTCTACCATAGAAGTTCATACCATAAACACAAGGAGTCAGAACAAATCAATTTAAGAAACAGAGGCTAAGAAGAAGAGTTTCACAAACAATGGGAAGACAAAATAAAAATCCCCAAATGAAAGGAAAGGAGGAAACCCCAGAAAGAATGATAAATGAAATAGAGGCAAGTCAACTGTCAGATATTGAGTTCAAACCATTGGTTATCAGGAAGTCCAATGAGCTCACAAAGAATTACCAGAAACTACAGGGAAACTACAATGAACTCACTGCAAACTATATCAGCATGAAAAAGGAAATAGAAACTATCAACAAGGGCCAAGAGGAAATGAAGAATACAGTATCTGAACTGAAGAACACAGTAGAAGGAATCAAAAGCATGCTCAGTGAAACAGAGTACTGGATCAGCGAGCTGGAGAACAAGGTAGAAAAAAGCACCCAAAAAGAGCAAGAAAAGGAAAAGAGGCTCAGAAAGAATGAAAAGGGACTAAGGGAAATAAATGCACGACATCATGAAATGTAATAACATCCATATAATAGGAATACCAAAGAAGAAGAAGAAGAGCAAGGGATAGAAAACCTGATTGAAAAAGTAATGATGGAAAACTTCCCTAATCTGATGAGAGAAAAAGTCACACAAATCCAGGAAACACAGAGAATCCCAATCAAGAGGAACCCAAAGAGGCCTACTTCAAGACACATCATAATTAAAATGGCAAAATTCCAAGACAGAGAGAAAATCTTAAAGGCACCAAGAGAGAAACAGGAAGTTAACATACAAGGGAGCCCCGATAAGGTTAGCAGCTGACTTCTCAATGGAAACGCTCCAAGTCAGAAGAGAATGGCAAGAAATATTCCAAGTAATGAGACCCAGAGGCCTGCAACCAAGGCTAATTTACCCAGCAAGGCTCTCAACCAAGACAGAAGGCCAAATAAGGAGTTTCCCAGACAAAAGAAGTCTAAAAGAATACACCTCCACCAAACCAGCTCTGCAAGAGATACTAAAGGGACTGCTTTAAGGAAAGGAAGGAAAAGAGAGAGAGAGAGAGAGAGGAACACAGGTACAAAAAAATGCAATTAATAAATACCTACCAATAATAATCTTAAATGTAAATGGATTAAATGTTCCAATTAAAAGACACAGAATAGCTGAATGGATAAGAAAGCATGACCCACACATATGCTGCCTACAAGAGACCCACCTCAGGACAAAAGACCTACACAGACTGAAAGTGAAGGGCTGGAAACAAATTTTCCAAGCAAACAGACAGGAAAAAAAAAGCTGGGGTAGCAATACTCATATCAGACAAAATAGACTTCAAAAAAGGGCCATAAAGAGAGACCCAGAAGGACACTTCATAATACTCAAGGGAAGAATCCACCAAGGAGACATAAACATCATAAATATATATGCACCTAACATAGGAGCACCCAAATACATAAAGAAAATCTTAGAGGACTTCAAGAAGATATTGACAGCAACACAATTATAGTAGGGGATTTTAACACACCACTCTCAAAAATGGACAGATCTTCCAAACAAAATATCAACAAAGATATTGTGGCATTGAACAATGCCACAGATGAAATGGATTTAACTTATATAGAGCCTTTCGCCCCAAAGAAGCTAAATACACATTCTTTTCAAATGCGCATGGAACATTTTCAAAGATAGACCACATGATAGGACACAAAACAAGCCTCAACAAATTCAAGAAAATTGAAATCATACCAAGTATTTTCTCTGACCACAAGGGACTAAAACTAGAAACCAACCCCAAGGAAAAAAACCCAAAACACTCAAAATCATGGAGATTGAATAGTATGCTATTAAACAACAAATGGGTCAAGAAGGAGATCAAGGAAGAACTCAAAAAGTTTCTGGAAACAAATGAAAATGAACTCACAACAACCCAAAACTTATGAAACACAGCGAAGGCAGTCTTGAGAGGGAAGTTCATAGCGATATAGGCTTACCTAAAAAACTAGAAACATTTCAAACAAACAACCTAACCCTACACCTACAAGAACTCAAGAAACAACAACAAAGACAGCTCAGAGCAAGTAGAAGGAAGGAAATAACCCAGATCAGAGCAGAATTAAATGACACACAGACTAAGCACAATTCCAAGGATCAATGAATCTGGAAGCTGGTTCTTTGAAAAGATAAACAAAATAGACAAGCCTTTAAGCAGTCTCATCAAGAAAAAAAAAGAGAGAGGACCCAAATAAACACAATCAGAAATGAAAGAGGAGAGATTACAACTGATACCACTGAAATATAAAGGATTGTAAGAAATTACTATGAAGAACTGTATGCCAAGAAATTTGAAAACCTAGGTGAAATGGACAAATTTCTAGAAAAATATAATCTTCCCAAACTCAATGAAGAAGAAGCAGAAAGCCTAAACCGACCAATAACAGCAGATGAAATTGAAGCAGTAATCAAAAAACTCCTGACACACAAAAGCCCTGGACGGATGGCTTCATGGGAGAATCTACAAAGCATTTAAGGAAGAGCTAACCCCTATCCTTCACAGACTATTCCAAAAAATCCAAAATGATGGAAGACTTCCAAACTCTTTTTATGAAGTCAGCATCATCCTAATCCCAAAACCAGAGAAAGACACAACAAAGAGAGAAAACTTCAGGCCAATATTGCTGATGAACATAGATGCTAAAATCCTCAACAAAATATTGGCAAACCGCATCCAGCAATACATTAAAAAGATCACACACCATGATCAACTAGGATTCATCCCAGGGATACAAGGATGGTACAATATTCACAAATCAATAAATGTAATACATCACATAAACAAAAGCAAAGACAAAAATCTCATGATCATATCAATAGATACAGAAAAAGCATTCAATAAGGTACAGCACCCATTTATGATAAAGATGCTCAGTAAAGTGGGAATAGACAGCATTCCTCAACATAATAGAGGCCATCTACGAGAGTCCTACAACCAACATAATACTCAATGGGCAAAAGCTAAAATCTTTCCCACTAAGATCAGGAACTAGACAAGGTTATCCACTATCACCACTTCTATTCAACATAGTAATGTAAGTTTTAGCCACAACAATCAGACAAGAAAAGGAAATAAAAGGCATCCAAATTGGAAAGGAGGAAACAAAACTGTCATTGTTTGCAGACGACATCACAGTGTACACAGAAAATCCTATAGACTCCACCAAAAAACTACTCAACCTAATAAATGAATATGGCAAAACAGTGGATACAAAGTCAATATCCAGAAATCAAAGGCATTTTTGTATACCAACAATGAAGCACTGGAAGCAGAAATTAGGAAAAAAATCCCATTTGATATAGCAACAAGAAAAATAAAATACCTAGGAATAAACCTCACCAAGGAGGTAAAAGACCTGTACTCAGAAAACTACACAACACTGAAGAAAGAAATCATGGAAGACACAAACAAATGGAAACATGTACTGTGCTCATGGATCAGAAGAATCAATATCATCAAAATGTCCATACTACCCAAAGCAATTTATAGATTCAATGTAATCCCTATCAAAGTACCAATGGCATATTTCACAGATATAGAACAAACATTTCAAAAATTTATATGGAACCATAAATTACCCCAAATATCTGCTGCAATTTTGAGAAAGAAGAGCAAAGTAGGAGGGATCACAATACTTGATATCAAACTGTATTACAAGGCCACTGTAATCAAAACAGCCTGGTACTGGCATAAAAACAGACAGACAGAGCAATGGAACAGAATAGAGAGCCCAGAAATAAACCCAAGTCTCTATGGCCAATTAATTTTTGACAAAGGGAGCTGCAGCATAAAATGGAGTAAAAATAGCCTCTTCAACAAATAGTGTTGGGAAATCTGGACAGCTACATGCAAAAAAAAATGAAACTTGAGCACCAATTTACACCATACACAAAAATAAATTCAAGGTGGATAAAAGACTTAAGTATAAGTCGTGACACCATAAAAGTCCTAGAGGAAAACATCGATAGGAAAATCTCAGACATTCCATGCAACAACATCTTCACTGATATGTCCCCTAGAGCAAGGGACATAAAGAAAAGAATAAACCAATGGGACCTCATCAAAACAAAAAGCTTCTGCTTGGCTAAAGAAAAAAGTATTAAAATAAAAAGAGAACCAACCATATGGGAAAACATATTTGCCAATGATACCTCAGACAAGGGTTTCATCTCCAAAATATATAAAGAACTCACACAACTCCACTCCAAGAAGACAAAAAACCCAATTAAAAAATGGGCAGAAGACTTGAACAGACACTACACCAAGGAGGACATACAGAGGGCCCAGAGTCATAGGAAAGATGCTCAGCATTAGTAGCCATCAGAGAGATGCAAATTAAAACCACAATGAGATACCACTTCACACCGGTCAGAATGGCCATCATAAACAAAGCAACAGACAAGTGTTGGAGAGGATGCGGAGAAAAGGGAACACTACTGCACTGCTGGTGGGAATGCAGACTGGTGAAGCCACTGTGGAAAACAGTATGGAACTTCCTCAGAAAACTAAAAATGGAACTGCCTTTTGACCCAGCAATTCCATTGCTGGGATTATACCATAAGAGCCCTGAAACACTAATCCAAAAGAACCTATGCACCCCAATGTTCACAGCAGCACAATTTACAATAGCCAAGTGCTGGAAGCAACCTAAGTGCCCATTAGCAAATGAGTGGATCAAGAAACTATGGTACATTTACACAATAGAATTCTATGCAGCAGAGAGAGAAGGAGCTTATACCCTTTGCAACAGTGTGGATGGAACTGGATAGCATTATGCTAAGCGAAATAAGCCAGGCGGTGAGGGACAAATACCATATGATCTCACCTTTAACTGGAACATAAGCAACAAAAGAAAAAAGCAAGCAAAATATAACCAGAGACATTGAAATTAAGAACAATCTAACAATAGCCAGAGGGGAGGGGAGAGGGGACTGTGGGTAGAAGGGTTTTCAGGAACTACTCTAAAGGATACAAGGACAAAACCAAGGGGGAAGGTGGAAGCAAGGGAGGGACGTGGGTTTGGGTGGGGTGGGAGAGGGGAGGGGAGAAAATGCAGACAACTGTAATTGAACAACAATAAATTTTTAAAAAACCCACAATGAAGTACCACTTTACATTCACTAATATGGCTATATTAAAAACAACAGATAACGACAGCTTAGAAGGATTTGGAGAAATCAGAATTTTCACACCTCCTGGTGGGAATGTAACATGGTGCGGCTATTTTGGAGAACAGCCTGAAAGTTCCTCAAAGATTAAACCATACAGTTTCCTTATTACCCAGGAATTTCACTCCTTGGTTACATAACCAAGACAAATGAAAACATGTGCACACACAAAACAGGCACAGACATGTTCATAGCAGCATTATTCATTATGGTCAAAAAGTAAAACAATGAAAATGTCCATCACCCTGATGAACAAATAAATAGGATGTAGAATATCCACACAATGGAACATCCTGCAGGCACAAAAAGGAGGAAGCACTGATACATGCTACACATGGACTGACCCTGAAAACATGCTAAGTGAACAGTTCAGACCACATATTGTATGATTCCACTTGTATGAAATGTCCGGAACAGACACATACATACAGACAGAAAATATACCAGTTGTTGCCAGCTTCCAGGGGTGAGAGGAAATGGATAGAGAGTTTCTTTGGGGGATGATGAAAATATTCTACAATTAGGCAATCGTGATGATTCTAAACTCTGTGAATATACTAAAACCCACTGAGTTATATACTTTAAAAATATGGGTTTTATGGTATCTGAATTATATTTCAATAAAGATGTTTTAAAAAGTAATGCCTACATTTGATTTTAAAATCAGATTGCATAGAAGTTATACAATGAAAATTCCCTGCATCGCCCCAAGCTGGTACTGCCCCGGCCCCTTCCCAGAAGCACACTCACCACCTGTGTGCATGTCGTTCGATACATATGCTCTGCATATCCAGGCCTATATAATGGCACAGATATATTTCTGAACACATTTTTGTTATTTTGTGAGATAAATTTTTTAAAGAATTGTTGGATCAACATTATTGTACATTTTAATTATCTATGTACCTATTCATCATTAATATATAGTCTAATTACCTTATAGAAATACTGTATCAACTTCCTTTAATTTTAGCCATATTTGAGAGTTCATACTTCATTATACCCTCTACAGTCCTAAATATTACCCTTCATTTTAATCTGTGGCAGTCTCATATGTGAAATACTTAAATATTTTAATCTGCATTTCTTTATGCAAGGTTAAGAATCCCCTGGTCAAGTTCTTTGCCTATTTTTCCTTTGGAGTGATTGTTGTTTTCAGACTGATTATTTCATTACAAAATTTTAAAAATACAGAATAATGCAAAGGATAATAAACATCCATCTATCCACCACAAATGCTAGTATTTTTATCATATTTGCTTCATGCTTTATAAAGAAAACTCTCAAAATAAAGCTGATTTCTCCCCTGTTCTCACCATACTACACTCCTATTCTCACTCCCTGAAGGTAACTCCTATCATGAAATTGGTATGTATCCAGGCCGTTTTATACTTTAATCATATGCCTTAATCATAATATATAAATTTCTACATAAAGCAATTATTCTGTACATAGCATTTGGCAATTTGCTTTTTTAAAAATCCACATTGATCTACCGATACTGATCAAATAGATCTATTTCTTCTTTTTTACTGCATCATAGTATGAGATTTTACTTAAATATGACAGCTAATGTCTCCTTTTGTCTACTGAAGGACATTTGGATTGTTATCAGTTTTTGCTGAAAGAAATGGTTCTCTAAAGAATAGATCTTCATTTGGGTCTCCTGGTGCACATGTACAAGGATTTTTCTACAACGTATGCTCAGGAGTGAGGTAGCTGCTTACAGGCTTCACTTATATTCAGTTACTTTAGCAGCTGTTGCAAACTGCTCGCACAAACTGGCACTCCCATTTGGACAAGCACGGCCCCTGACCTTTGGAGTGTGCATTCTATTGGGCGTCTGGAGGAGGACAGGAGGATGCCGAGTCCCAGCTCTTTGTCCCTCAACCACCTCTGGCATTGTCAGAGTTTTTAAGCATCTCATTATTGTTTTACTTCATTTCTTCTCATTAACAGTAAGACTGGGGGCCTCTTCATACATTTACTGGTGAATTTTACTGATTTTAAAACTTAACTCCCATTTTTAAACATATGCCTTTATGATTTGACACCACTGTAAATGAGCCAAATAAATGGATTCAACCATAGAAAAATATTCTGTAATAGGCATATGAAATAGTCTGTCATAAACCAAATGTAATATTTTTATATCTGGTCTTTTGAAATAGTAATATCTCATAAAAATAAATAACAAAAGTCTCTGATTAAAAAGACAACTTAGAAATTTGATTTCTAAAAAGAGTGGCCTACACTTTGGGTTCCTTTTTGATTGAGGGAATATGTTTTAAAATCAAAGAAATCAGTCTACTTAATTCTGAAAATGTCATTCCAGAGGATGTTCCATCTTGAAAATGCTTCAATTGTCTGAACTTGGGGCGGCCTGGGTAAGAGTGACAGTCGGGGACGTGCAGCACAGTGATGGGACAGGACGTTACTGTGTGGGCCCCCAGCTCTTTTGTCTCTGAAAGGGAATAGAGGGACGGGTTTTCAAATAAAATCTCTCAAATTTGAGTTTAGCCTCAAAAAAATTTTCCTCATTTGAAAACTGGTCAGAATTCTGCCCAAAGCTGTTTACCTGGCATTCAGAAAGGACCTTTAATTTCAACCTATTTCAAATAAATAGGCTAATAAATTAGTGGGAACCAGTGCATATCCCAGGATCCTATTCATGTCTTATCAATTGTGACTGAATCAAGATTTATTAGAATTTTTATGACAGTATGAAACTGATGGATTACAGCAATTATAAAACAGTGATCACAAAACACAGCAGTGTTTTTAAATAAATACTTGGAATTTTAAAGAATTCCTCGGTGTGGCTTCATCCTGGCTATCGCATTCGGACCGGGGTTATACACAGCCCCTGCAGGTTCTCAGATCAGACCCACATTAAGGCTATGGTACAATTTCCTAAGACCTTGTAGGCACTTGTATTGGCCTCTTCCATGTGGCTATTCCATTATAGAATAATAAATGCTCTTTAAATGTCTTCAATCACCACTTCCAGACCTTTGAGGGCACTACCTTCAGCTTCTCCTTGCTTAAAGATTTGCTCACCAGAAGCTGCTGACACGTTGCCTCTTCGCCCTAAACTGTCAGCTGTCTGTTTCAAATGCTGAACTTAAAGAGGACAGATTCACTGCTGCTGGTGCTCCCCAAGGAAGCCCAGCTCGGTCTGGCTCACAATCAACCCAACCAGATGCTCACTGGTCGTCTGTCCCCTCCTCACCCGGGTATGGTCTGAGTGTCCAGTTTTTACACTTTGACCTGCCCAGGAGTCCTAATTACCCCAACGGATGCAGCCAACAGTCAGGGACATTGTTACAGTTACGGCAGCCAAACTGCCCTGCCAATGTGCCTCTGGAATCCTGCTGGATGCTGTTGGAACCACCCAAGTCTCTTCAGAGTCCCTTACTGCTTCTGTGGACCCATTTCTCAGCTTCCGTGCTATTGGCTCCTCATGGCTCATACCTTCCGGAAACCTTCCTCAGAGAACTATTTGTTGGCTATTGGAGCTGCTTCGATTAGACACTGAGAGCCTAAAATCCAGGGAGTTAAAATGTTCCTTGAGCGAATCTCAGCCAATGACTGACTATTGCAAGAGGAAGAAAGCCCAGCTCATGAGGGGGAAAGAATCTCCTCCAGATGTCCTGGGGGCTCAGGCAAGGCTAGGACTTAACCTGGAATGCCCCCTTGCTTGGGGAGAGGGACAGGGTAAAAGGTCAGTAAGGTATGGAGGCCCAGTTGGGTAAGAATTTATAGGCCACATGGACAGTCTGTTAGGTTACAGTCTGAGTGTGACAGAAACCCACTAACAGGTTTTGAGGAAGGGGGAGGTGTGATTCATGTTTTGGAGCAATCAAACACCTGGATGGCGACTAATTTATAGACAGCGACAAAGAAGCATGGGGCCCAGCTAGGGGTTCTCTGTGATGACTGAGCCACCTGTCCTGAGCAGGGACACTGTTAGCGCAAGCACAGCGGTGCGAACCCACAAGCAGGCTGTGACACAGGAGTATAGCTATGGGGTAGGGGTGAGGGTCCAAGAAAGTTAGGTTATCAGATAAGATACAGGCCACCCAGTTAAATTTGAGTTTCAGATAAACAACAACAGTTTTTGGCACAAGTATGTCCCACATTCTGCATGGAGGAAATGACCTAGGACATTCTGGTACTAAAAAGCTATGTGCTGCTTATCTGAAGTTCAAACTGAACTGGGCGCCTTGTTGTTATTTCTTCCCAAGCCTGGTGCCTGACAGTTTCTAAATAAAGAGGCTGAGTCAGCTGCCAAGAAAGCAGTGGGAACCCCCCACTCTTTCCCACAGTGGCTGCACCAACCCAAATCCCCACCCACAGTGCACAGGGGTTCCCTTTACTACACATTCTCGCCAGTGTCTGCTATTTGTTGGCTTTCTCATAATAGCCATTCTAGCTGGTGTAGCCACTATGGAAAATAGTGTAAAGATCCCCCTTAAAACTAAAAATAGATCTACCATATGACCCAGCAATTCCATTTCTGGCTGTTTATCCAAAGAAAACAAAAACTCTAATCCCAAAAGATATTTTTTTCATTGCAGCATTATTTACAATACCTAAGATATGAAAATAACCTAAGTGTCCATGAAAAGATAAAAATGTGATATATATACATATATATAACTTACACAGCTATAAAAAAGAGTGAAATCTTGCCATTGTGACAACATGGGTGATCTAGACAGTATTATGCTAAGTGAAGTAAGTCAGACAGAGAAAGACAATTACCAAATGGTTTCACTTACATGTGGAATCTAAAAAAAGCAAAACAAAATGAAAAGAGACATAGAAACAGAAACCAAAGGGATGGTTACCAGCAGGGAGGGTGTGGAGGAACTTCTGACCAAGATGGAGGCATAGGTAGACACACTGTGCCTCCTCCCACAACCAAAAGAACAACAACAAATTTAAAAGCAAAAAACAACCAGAACTGCCAGAAAACAGAACTGTATGGAAGTCCAACAACCAAGGAATTAAAGAAGAAACATTCATCCAGACTGGTAGAGGGGCGGAGACAGGCAGCCTGGGTGGAGAGGACTCACAGAGAGGTGGCAGCTGGAAGACTGGGCGAGGTGGCAGCTGGTGGAGCAGGCAGTCCCACATTCATATGCCAATAAACCAGGAGGAACAACTGGGGAGCGAGCGAGACAGACCACGCAACCCAGGGTTCTAGCGCAGGGAAATAAAGCCTCAAAAGCTCTGACTGAAAAAACCTGTGGGTATTGCGGCAGCAGGAGAAACACCCAGCCTCACAAGAAAGTTCGTTGGAGAGACCCTGGAGATCCTAGGACGTACACAAACCCACTCACCCGGGAATCACCACCAGAAGGGCCCAGTTTGCCTGTGCGTGGCAGAAGAAGTGACTGAAAGCCTGTGGAGAGCTGAGCAAGCGGGCACTGTTACCTCTCAGACCCCTCCCCCCCACACAGCGCCACAACACAGCAACGTGGGTTGCACCCCCCCCACCTCCTGGCAAATACCTAAGGCTCTGCCCCTTACAACATAACAGGCACGCCAAGACAAAAAAAATATGGCCCAAATGAAAGAACAAATCAAAGCTCCAGAAAAAATGCAACTAAGCAGTGAAGAGATAGCCAGCCTATCAGATACACAGTTCAAAACACTGGTAATTGGGATGCTCACAGAAATGGTTCAGTGTGGTTGCAAAATAGAGGAAAAAGTGAAGACTATGAAAAGTGAAATAAAGGAAAAAATATGGGAACCAACAGTGAAGAGAAGGAAACTGGGACTCAAATCAATGGTTTGCAACAAAAGAAAGAAATAAACATTCAACCAGAACAGAATGAAGAAACAAGAATTCAGAAAAAAATGAGGAGAGGCTAAAGAACCTCCAGGACAGTTTTAAATGTTCCAACATCTGAATCATAGGGGTGCCAGAAGGAGAAGAGAAAGAGCAAGAATTTGAAAACTTATTTGAACAAATAGTGAAGGAGAACTTCCTCAATATGGTGAAGGAAATAGACTTCTAGGAAGTCCAGGAAGCTCAGAGAGTCCCAAAGAAGTTGGACCCAAGGAGGAACACACCAAGGCACATCATAATTACATTGCCCAAGATTAAAGATAAGGAGAGAATCTTAAAAGCAGCAAGAAAAAAGGAGACAGTTACCTACAAAGGAGTGCCCATAAGACTGTCAGCTGATTTCTCAAAAGAAACCTTACAGGCAAGAAGAGGATGGGAAGAAGTATACCAAGTCATGAAAGGCAGGGACCTACATCCAAGATTACTCTATCCAGCAAAGGTATCATTTAGAATGGACACTTCCCAAATAAGGTCAAATTAAAGGAGTTCATCGTCATCAGACCCTTATTATATGAAATGTTAAAGGGACTTACTTAAGAAAAAGAAGATCAAAAATATAATCAGTAAAATGTCAACAAATTCACAACTATCAACAACCAAACCTAAAAAAAAAAAAAAAGAACAAACTAAGCAAACAACTAGAACAGGAACAGAATCACAGAGATGGAGATCACATGGAGGGTTATCAGCAGGGAAGGGAAGGAGGGGAATGGGGGAAAAGGTACATGGAATAAGAAGCATAAATGGGAAGTACAAAATAGACAGGGGGAGGTTATGAATAGTATAGGAAATGGAGAAGCCAAAGAACTTACATGTACGACCCATGGACATGAACTAAGGGTGGGGGGGAATGCTGGAGGGAGGGGGGATGCAGGGTGGAAGAGAATAAAGGGGAGGATGGGACAACTGTAATAGCATAATCAATAAAATATATTTTTTAAAAAGGAGGGAGTAGAGGGATGGGGGAAAATGAAGAGGAATACAGTAAATAATATTGTGGTAAGTTTGTGCAGTGACAGATAATTGCTAGAATTAATAAGTACAAGGTATAAAATGTGAAATCACTATATTATACAACCAAAACTAATATAACTAATAAAATATTGTATACCAACTATAGTTAAATTTTTAAAAAGTTGAAAAAATAACGCCCTGGCTGGTGTAGCTCAGCAGATTGAGCGCGGGCTGGGAACCAGAGGGTCCCGGTTCGATTCCCAGTCAGGGCACATGCCTCGGTTGCAGGCCAGGTCCCCAGTGAGGGCCACGTGAGAGGCAACCATACATTGCTGTTTCTCTCCCTCTCTGTCTCCCTCCCTTCCCCTCTCTCTAAAAATAAATAAATAAAATCTTTTAAAAAAAAAAGTTGAAAAAATAGTTTGTGCAGAAATCTCTCAAACCTCAGGAATGTGGGGCGGGGGGGATCTGTTGGCTACATTCAAAAGAAAAGCAACATGTCACCCAAGTTAGAGATGGTTCACAGCTACTTCCAAGCTCTGCTCGTGTGCTACACTCATACTGCTTTATGGGAAGACATAGGCCACTGAATGGGAAAACCCCCCAAATGATCCAGATTCTCTACCATCCAAGTAAGTCTGCACCCTGACTTTCTACCCAATGGAAAGTTCCACCACATGCTCTTTCTCCCACAAAACTCTGTTCAGCTGGAAGTAAGGGTAGTCCTTCAAAAGTGACAAGTACAGAGATAATCCAGCAGAATACTGAGGCACACACTGCCGTGGCTGGCCAGCGTGCATGAGCCTTCGGTTGTGCCCGAGAGTGCCCAGGGGCCCTGAGAAGAGTTGCTGACCTTGCCCCGGAGCTCACTAAACCTCTTTGAGGCTGAGCGGCATCCTGGTCACGGAGCTTGGGCTCTGGGGTCTGCCAAACTTGGCTATGAAAACTTTTGGCCACTGAAAATCTACATGAACATAAATTAAGCTTAGTTTTCTCATTCGGAAAAAAAAAATAGAAATACCCTATAACATGGGGATTAGATGAGATATTGTATGGGAAAGCATTTAGCATAGTGCTAGATTCATAGCAAAAATCACAAAAAAAAGCTAGTTACTGTAGCTATTACTAGACAGAGCTCACCAAATGTAGACATTCCCTGACATATTACTTTAAGTTCCAGATACTGACATATGTGCCTTAGGGGGCATTCCCCAGAAGCAGATCCAGTAAGGGGCATTTGTGTGGAGTGATTTAATAGTAAATGTTCTTGGGCAAGCGGGAAATGGGAAGGAATGAGGTCAGGAAATCAAGGAAAGTCACTTGGAGGGCTTCTTTGGCTCAGTCCCACAGGACAGCTCCAAAGACAGGATAGGTCATACCTCAGACTTGTCCCTCTCGGGGGATGATGGGACCACAGTCATTGGTTAAGGAATACCTGCAGGCATGTGTCCACAGGTCCCTGCAGGGAGAGTGAATTGATACGGCAACAGGGCAGCCCTTCCACTAAGAGATTCAGGTGCTGGCTGTTTGGCGTGAACACACTGGGAACTAACGTGCAGGGAAAAGGCCAAGGGATCTGCAGAAACGTGGCAGAAGGGCTGTGAGAGTCCCTCATGCAGTCAGCTCGACGCAAAAACCCTATCCGGGAGGAGAAGGAAGATCTGTGGTTCCCGTACATGTTACTACGGTATGATTGCTGAAAAAAAGATGGGAAGGCACAGATATTTTCTGGGACGTAAGCTGCGGAGAGCTGTTTTTAAACTTTGCCTAACAAACGGTGGTTATTAAAACATTTATGTTAATGCAAACATATTCAGTGTTTATGCACCCAGAGTCCAGGATGGTCGGCTCACATGGTTTCCCCTTCTACTCTAACTCAACTACTAACTAATAGTACATAGAAAACCATCCTGTTATTGATTTCCCCAAAATGATGATGACTTCAATAAGAGAAAGGTAAACATATCAGTAAAGGACAAATACAAATAGACAATTTATACAACAAAAAGTAAAACTGAACAATAAACATAAAATCATGACTGAAACTTACCAGTAGCCAAAGAAATTAATTTTAAACTATGAAATACTAGTTTTCACGTATTAGAATCAGGTAAAAACGATGTAAGTAATAATACCAAGAATTTAAAATTACCAAGAATGTAGGGAAATGAGCACTCTTACACAATGTTATTTTAAGTATAAGTTGGTATTAACTTCCGTAAGAAACAATTTGACAAAGTATAGCAAAATACATAAAAATGCAGACCTTCTGACAAAGCACTGAAAGTTTAAATTAAACTTTAAGCAGTTTTTACTTAGGAAATAGTGTGTATAAAAATTAAATAATATTTACCGTAATTCAACTTATATGTAAAAATTGGAAATGCTTCAAATGTTTACCAATGGAGAGTGCAATGAACTGAACGGGGGCATGCAAAGCACCGTAACTAACTATGTAGCCATTTGTGAATGTTATAAAAGTATATTTAATCAACAGAGTAAGTTTTCAATCATGTACCATTAAACCAAAGAGAAACCATGTTGTAAAACATGAACAGTGTGATTCTGTCTAAACAGAAACAAGCCTTTCACACGTGTTTGTTTAGAATGACCACAGATAACTGTTAGTAACCTAACTGTTAATAACAGTTATCTTTTTATCTTTAGGGATGGAAGATGATGTTTAATTTCTTCTTTCTGCTTATCTGTAATTTTCTAATTTTCTACAGTAAACATGTATTATTTGAGTAATCAAAAATGTTATAAAATAACAAGATATTTCCTCTCCGTACTTAGTTAGAAATGAAGTACTCTCAGAGGCTGGGCAGCAATACATATTTTTCCATTGTGCTAATTTCCTGTGCCATTCAGCACATGCAATAAACAGTCTGCCATCCCTCCAACCGGCTGAAGGAGAGCCAAGTGCTCCACAGCAAACCAGACAATGGAGCGCATCCGTCCCCAGCTTCGACCTCAGCCCGCTACCCACGGCCTCAGGGCTGAATCCATCAGACTTCCTGTTTGGAAAAAGTCTGCAGTGGAGTCACGTTACGGATCTCTGTGAGCTAAAGCAGTCTCCAGAAAGGCATCCCTTCCTAGCAGCTGCTACCTCACTGAATTTAAAATGTTACCAATCACTTCACAATTGGGAAAACCTATAAAAATGTCCTGTTTGCCATAGATGCTCAAGAAATGTTTGGACTGCAACTTAACGACCTTCATTTTAGGAGTGGCAGAACCACATTTCAAAAGCTAGAAAGATGCAATATTGTGTATCTACCACCAGGACACCATCAAGTTGTCATATTAGCAACGATTTTCTTAGTTTCTAAACCCAAAAGTTGTAAGGCAGTTCCTCACTGATAAACTCCTAGCCACTGCTGCCGCCCACCTCAGCTCAAAGGCCTCAGTGCTTAGAGAAGCTGCAGGCTGGGCAGCAGGGGGAGAAACAAGGCAGGAGAATCAGAAACAGCCGTGGGCACATCCCAGGGGCAGGGTCTGAAATGACCCACGCAATCGACTCCTCCCTGAGTGTCCATCTCCTCGTCCCTATCACCGCCCACACGGAGGGACCCTTAACCACCTAGGAGTCTTCTCTTTCTGTTGTCCTTCTCTTTGGGAAATAAAAAAAGGTAAACTTTTATCCACTTCCCAGCCAGGGCCTTTGCATATTGTACATCTAGAATGGATCGGGGCTGTATTTTGTTCACTGCCTTAGTAGTGAATTTTTTTAAAAATGTCATGTCCAGCCTATGTGTAAACACAAGAATTTCTTTGAAAAGCATTTTAGTTATTACCTAACAAACCACAATGGAACCCATTACAGAAAAATGTGTATTCCTCCACAGTGGCTTAACTAACAAGTACCATCATGGAAATACTTCCATAAATGGGGCATTGCCTTGCGGCCCCTTTTTCCGTTCCAATGACCTGGAGGAGGGTGACATCCCGTTAGCTTGTTGTCTGTATGTGGGTGGCTAACAATGAATTTTGAGGTTTCAGTGACCAATTTCCAGATGGAAAAGCAAACAGGGTAGACCATACCAAGATCCACAGCGCAATCCAACTGCGACCCTGTGCCAGAGATCTGGATTGGCAGGCTGAAGTGGCACTGTGAACACATATGCAGAATTAAATAACAGGCAAACTCCACCTCAATAATATGAGTAGGGAAATCGGATGACTCAGGGACCCGCCACCTATACCATCACATGAGAGAATACTTGGAGAGTTTCTGAAAACAGATTTTTGAAAGTGCACAGAGTATGCATACTATGTAACTTTGGTCTCCATTTCATTTAAAATGTGGCAGTACAACGTTGTGTCCTCTTTTCTTTTCTCCAACCTCCACTTCCCTCCCCCTCCTTCAAGATGCCTGGGAGAATCTGAACAGAAGTCCGAAGAGTCCAGCTGAGGATGCAGCGTGGGATATAGAGGTGGTTCAGAGGCAGAGCCCAGCATTCACCTACTCTAAGAAATTTCAGTCATTTCTCTCTGCTTCAGTCCACCATGGCACAGTTCCTGTGACTGTGCCCTCAGTAGCTGGGTTCATTTTTTCTTGCTGTTAGAGGTCTCTAAGTGAAGGTCTCTCATTCCATAATACATCCTGTTAGCACATAAAACATTATCATAGAGTAAGTAGAAAC
The DNA here is from genome assembly GCA_004026765.1 of Micronycteris hirsuta. Lineage (NCBI taxonomy): Eukaryota > Metazoa > Chordata > Mammalia > Chiroptera > Phyllostomidae > Micronycteris > Micronycteris hirsuta. The sequence goes on from PVJI01009194.1 coordinate 22,534, forward strand.
TCTGTAAACAGCAATCCCTCTAAGTTAAAACAATCCCTTTCTCTCAATCCCGGGCATCAACCCTTGCCACCTAATATGATCAAGAGTCAAGTGCTCTGTCCATCTTTAAGGCACCAAATCACTCGACCCAAGTCAGTTCTGTCAAATTCAGGCCCAGTTCCCAGTCATCCCACGTTCTCTAGAAATGAGATCAGAGGCCTACTCTCACTTTCTTCCTACCAAGAGGCTCAGGTACAGCTGCTGCCTGGCCAAGCCTCAGCGACAGAGGAGTCTGGCTGATGAGCCTCGCAGAAAGGGGGCTCGCTTCGTCATCTCTCCCAGGAAACTTCCCTCTCAGCCGCATGTCACAGGAGTCCCTGCCTTGTACATAGCTCATTTCATTAGTGTAGACATCCAGAAACTTCCTCTCCTCTGGATACAGGGAAGAAAGTCTGTGTGGACAGTGGCAGGCCCTTCTTCACGTGACAATCACATACTTAGTCCACTTGTTCTGAACAAGTTCTGGACAGAACTCTTTTTCCCCTCAAACTGTTTGCCTTTGTATCCAGGATTTGTACTTTCAACAACAGAGAAAAATGAATGCCACAATTAAGAAACTGAGATTTCACTAATCAGGGAAACAATGCACTCTTACATGTCAATGTAGGGGAGCACAGGAAAGAAAGGGATGGCACTAGTTAGCAAAAAGACATTATAATTCCTTACACTGTATTAGTATTAACACATCTTTTTAGACTTATATGTAAATATTACATGTTTGCTGGGGTATTTGGTAATGTGTTTTTTTCATGTTCAGTTGTTCATTACCAGTACGTAGTTATACAATTCAATTTTGTACATTGACCTTGTATCCTATAAACTCAATTCGCATATTAGTTCTAAGAGTATTTTTGTAGATTTCTTAGTATTACATATATATATATATATATACACACACACATATATGCGTGATATATTTATGTCATCTGTGAAACAATTTTATTTCCTGCCTTTCCCTGCACTGACCGGAAGTGCCGGCACCACGTGAAATACAAGCGGCAAGAGCAAGCGCACACCTGCCCTGTTTCGGACACAGAGGGAAAGCACTCCATCCTGCACCTGTGGATTTAATAGCATCTGTGGGTTTTGGTAGATGCACTTCATTAGCTCAAGTAAATTCCTTTCTAGTCCTAATTCATTGAGAATTTTTACCAGAATTTGATGTTGAAATTTGTCAAATATTTTTTCTGTATCTGTTTTGGTGATTAGAAGCTTTTTATTTGTTGATTGATGAATTATACAGGGTGGGAAAAAGTAGGTTTACAGTTGTAGGTGATACACAGTTTATTCTTGTATTATGATTTATTAGTCATTGTATTGTTTTCCATACAAACAGCTGTAGACCTACTCTTGCCCCCCCTGTATATATGGAATTTGTGAGGTTGATACAGCCTCGTGTTCTTCGTAAAAACCCATCTGGTCTTTGGTTCTTTTTTCTTTTTCATTCATTCTGAAACTGTCTCTTAATTGGTCTTTACATGAGTTACATTTTAGAAAATTATTGATATAATTGGATTTAGGTGCCATTTATTGCTTTCTGTTTGTTCCCTCTGCCATTAATTTCCTGAACTCTTTTGGATTATCTGAATAAGTCTGTATTTCATATTAATTTATTTATTGCTTTTAAATATATATTTTTGCATAATTTCATTTTAGCATATTGTTCACTGATTAAATATATACGCTTAGAATTTCAAAATTCTACTTAGGGTTAATATTTTACCACCTCAGGTAAAATGTGAAAGCTTTCCAACCTTATAACTTCCTCTGCTATGATTGTCAGATACACATCAGGCATTATGCTAAGTGAAATAAGTCATACGGAGAAAGAGAAACACTATATGGTATGACTTCTATGTAGAGTCTAAAAAACAAAATGAACAAATAAACAAAAAAACAAAACAGAACAGATAGAGAAAACAACCTGACAGTTGCCGAGATGAGAGGCAGGGAAGGGGTGGGCAAAGAAGGTGAAGGGGTGGGTATAAAAACGTCGTGGAATGTGAAAAACAGCACAAGGAATCTAGTTGGTAACGCTGTAATAAGTGTGTATGGTGCCAAGTGAGTATGAACTAGCCTTGTGGTGATCCCTTCAGAAGGTATATAATTTAATGACCATGTTGTACACCTGAAATTAGTAATATAATAGCATGTGTCAAGTATAATTTAAAAATAAAATTTAGAAAACCTACTATATGTTTTATTTTTAATTTTCAATAGTAATATCATTTTAAATATTTAAGAGGGGAAAAGTAGTCTTCTATATTTACGTAATATTTACTATTTCTGTTGCTGTTCTTCATTCTTAAAGTTCCAAACTTTCCCCTGGTATCATATCCCTGCAGCCTGAAGATCTTCCCTAGGTGTTTCCTAGACAAGAAAGGTGCTAGCAACCAATTCTTCTATTTTTCCTCCATCTGAGAATGTCTTCGGTTTACCTTTATTCCTGATGGATATTTTTATTGTCTACAGAATTTGGGCCTACAGTTCTTTCCTTTTAATAATTAAGATATGGTTCCACTGTCTTCTTGCCCCCATGGTTTCTCATGAGAAATGTGCAGTCGACAACATAGCTGTTTTAGTTCTGATGAAGTACATCTAGTCTTTCTGTCTCACACCTGCCCATATTTTTGGAATCATACCTAGGATGGCTTTGCCTGAGACCAGGAAGATTTATTCTTGTATTTCCTTCAAATTTAGTTCTATAATCCATTTTGAGTTTACTGTGCATATGCTATGAGGAAAAGGTCCAACTTTATCCTTCTGCATGAAGCTATTCAGTTTTTCCAGCACCACTGGTTGAACAGACATTCTTTCCCCACTGAAGTCTCTTGGTCCCTTGAGAAAAATCAATTAACCAGAAATGTGGGGTCAGCAAAGTTTTAACAATGGTGTTCTTTAGGGTTACCTCCATCGGCAGTGGGACTGGCAGCGCGCTGCACAAGGACATGTGGAGGAAACTTTTCTAAAATTTTACGTTTTCATCCCTTAAATGTTTATAATGATCTTATAATTTTAAAATTTAGTTTTTAAAAACGCCATACTTGATGAACCTTTTCTGATGAGTAAAACCTATTGCTTAAATAGGTATTATGCCTCAGAAAGATGTATTTTGTAAGAGGGATTTTCTAAGATTCTCTAAAGATATTTTCAGATCAGTGTGGTATATTCAATCCGAGAATATGCTGCACAGCCAAACAGCAAGTACGTTCCCTCTCCACATCTGAGAACTGCAACAGAAGACGGGTGGCCGTGCTGATCACAGCGGGGCAGGCAGGCCGCAGCGGGAGGTGGGGCTGTGAAAAGCACTCATGCGGTTCTCTTTGGGAGACCCTCTGGTCTTTTGAATTTGTGTTGTCTGTTTTTATTCCTGAACTACAGAATTGGGGTTGGAAATTCCAAATGTCTCTCTCCCCTTTCATTTTATTTAATGAATTTAAAGTGATTTAATTTGTCTGCTAGTTTCCTAAGGAAATGCGGCATAATCAAATTCTTTTAATAATAGCCCAGAAAGCTTAATTTCAGCACCTAAGTGTAAAGGTGTCTTTCTTGTATTTATGGGCTGCCAGGGGAGCATCCAGCTAATTATGGTTTTTGTGGAACAGGAAAAAACAAATATGGTGTACCTGGTGTTTTTTTTGCTCTCTCTTTCTAGGCCCATAACTCTGTAACGATGTGCCAGTCCCCCCTTTTATATTATCAGAGTGGGAGATTAGCTGTAAACTGAGGGAGGTTTGGAGTGATTGATTTAACAAACACGTATCATGCCAATGACACACACCTCGTGCTCTTGGGATGCAGTGGTCAGTGAAAGCAGCCGTGGTTCCTGGGACTTAGACCACTGGGGCGACAGACACTAATCCAAGTATGTGTTTTTAACCAAGGGAGACAAGAGTTTGAAGGAAGCAGAGTGCTACAAAAGTCTTCAGGGAAGGCTTCCCTGGGGAGGAAAGGGATGTCTTAGTTGAGAAGAGTGAGGAGGAGTTAATAAAGCAAACAGGAAGAAAGGTTTTGGAGAAAGAAAAAGTACATTTTTGCAAAGACCCTGAGGCAAAGGTGAGTATACTGAAAGAATGCCCACGAGGGTGGAATACAGAAAGGCAGGGAGAAGGCGGGGTGTATAAGGCCAAATAAGTGAGCAAGAGCCAGACAATCTGCAGCCTTGCAAAATTCAAGTCCAGCTCTGCCACTTTCTACCTTCGTGACCGGGGTCAAATTACCTAATCTCTATAATGCTCACTTTTCTTATCTAAAAATAGGGATAAGAAAATCCCTATCTCACTTATGTTTGAGCAAGTCTAAATGAAATATTGTTACATGTACATATACATGAATATTCAATCATACTGGCTCAGTAATTAAACAACAGAATGATTAGAAGTTACTCCTAAGTGGTCTTCAACTCCTCTCTTCTACGATCAACCCTCTGGTCATTGAGATCCTTCTAAAGCACTGCTCATCATGTACCTAAATTGATTAAAAAATAACCTTCCTTCATTGTCTACAGCAGGAACAGCAAATAGGCTTCAGCTCAAGAGCCAATCCCAAGGCATTTACGGATCTCTGACAACTGATGGGTGACGTCTGCCACAGCACACAGCCGGCGTGCCTTTCCTCAGCCCAGAACGCAGGTGCCTTCTTGAACTACCTCCTTCCCATTCCCAGTATCCTTTTCAACTACCTCTGTCCTGCTCCTCCATTAGAATGTACCCCAAAAGATGTACAAATGCATCCAAGAACTACGTACTCCACAAATACCAACGCCATGTTTGTTAGGCCTTGGACATGCCGTGAGCACCCTCCATTCCACTGCACGCTGGTTCGTGCTACTTGCTGTGTCCAGCCCATTCTCTCCGAGTCAAGGAACTCTGGCTCACCCATAAGTCCCATGTACCCTATTTGAGAAGTCCATGCTCCTGTCGTTGGTCCAGGTCAGGCCCCTTGGATATGTGCTGTCCCAGAAACTTGGTTCTTTCCTTCAGAGACCTTATCTTAATTTGAAGTCACAAAGTCAGCAGTGTGGCTGCGTGATGACTGTCTGAGTCCCTCATCACACTCCCACCTCACAAGAGAGGGGACTGTACCCATCTGTGCCCTTTCCACTTACCTCTGCATCTCAGCACTAAGCACTGGTCTCCCATGGGTACCCAAAGGATAATGGATGGATAGCCCAAAGGTACTTCCTTTCTCATGTGCCTTTTAGTAAATTTTTCACCAACCAATTCAGTATAAAGCCAAACTTCAAGGAAGAAAAGGAGGGGAAAAAAGGTAAGTGAGGTATTTATTTAAAACTCCCACGACCTCTTGGTGGTTCTTAAATTTCTTTAACAACTGCTCACTCTGGCCCTCCGTGGCCCGAACTCTTCCATTACCCTTGACTGAAGGAACGATCTGTCTAGATTCCCTAGATCATCACCAGAACGCATGTGTTAAAATATCCAGAGACCTAAAGGAATAATGGGGTGTCTCTCCCTTTCTCCTATTGGGCTCTTTCGATGTGCTAATCTGTTAAGTGCCAAAGTCAGAGGTTTTGTTTTACAGTGACCCCTGAAGACCAAAATGGGAATTCTGGTTAGTAGCTCAAAATCTAGGAAAACAAAGGAAAAAGACTTACTCTCCTCAGGGGAATTCTGGCTCCAGACTTTGTCAGCAAACAAAACCCTTCCACCAGTAACCTTAGATTTTATTGACAATAGAGTTCCAGTTCTTAGCCGGGGAAAAACACCTGGGATATTGAGGGAGACTCTATTGCAAAGTGAAGGCTGAGAAGAATTTGGCTATTTCATAGACTCAGGGTCACCTGCAGAATGGCGTCCTCCAGCACAGCATTCCATGTTCCATGCATGTGGTCTGGGAACTGACGGGGATCTCAACAAGGTTCCAGTCCAATATTTTTATTCTATAGGTGAGAAAATCAGAAGTACTTACACCTCAACCTGTGAGACGCTCCACAAACCAGCACTTTTCAAAGAGTGTTCCTTGAGCTTAACTTTTGTGAGATATTAATATTTGTTTCACAAAAGGGGAAAAAAAGAATGCCATCAAGTTTGCTTGGGAAATATTGATGTAAGCAAAGTCCAACAAGTATCTGCTATAGGAATTCTCAGAGCTTTCAGTTTGTTCGTAGATAATGAAAGAGAGAGTACAGCAAAGAATTTCACAGTCAAACCATTTTTCATGACTGCTTCCCAGAACCGTAATGCTGAAAAGTATTGGGCAAGAAACGCTGCTTTAGCCCATGCTGAACGGGATTTCTTCGGGGGGAAGCCGGGAACCGGAAAAGGGAAAGACGGGCACCTTAACCGAGCCTCTGAACAGACTACAAGCAAAATGAGACAAAAACAGAGAGAAAATTTCATAAGGAGAGTCTCAAGGCCAAAAAAAAACCAAATCCAACCATTCTGGCAGGAGCATTTCCTAGTAATGAGACCCCTGCTGCTTGGTTCCCTGAGGCAGCCTGTGCCTGGGCGTCAAGCAAACAGCTTCCCCACATAGGGGCCGGTGCCACTGGCTCTGCTCGCCCCTAGAGGCCTCACTGCGGAACCCAAATACACGGCTGTGCAGCAACGGGACTCCTCTAACGTCCCTTCACGTGGGACGTACAATGGAGATCAGGAGCCTTTGAAGTAAACGCACTCTGCCTAAATCAAATCAGCCTTTGGTTATAATGGGATAGCCCTGCTTTAAAGTGTTGTGTAACGTAGCAGTCCTCAACCTTTTTGGCACCAGGGACCGGTTCCATAGAAGACAGTTTTTCCATGGACAGGGGATGGGTGGGGATGTCTTTATAGCCTGCCACCAGATGCACCTTAATTATTACTTTGCCACTCACTGATAGCGTTTTGAGATGAGTCTGCAAGCAATTGGTATATGATGGTCTCTGTGCAGTCAAACCTCTCTGCTAATGATAACCTGTATTTGCAGCCGCTCCCCAGCAGTAGCATCACCGCCTCAGCTCCACCTCAGACCATCGGCATTAGATTCTCATAAGGAGCTTGCAACCTAGATCCCTGGTATTCGCAGTTCACAGCAGGGTCCGTGCTCCTCTGAGAATCTAATGCAGATCACAGGAGGCGGAGCTCAGGTGGTACTGCAAGTGATGGGGGGGTGGCTGTAAATACAGATAAAGCTTTGCTCCCTTGCCTGCCATTCACCTCCTGCTGGTACAGCCCGGGGGCTGGGGACCCCTGTTCTAAAGGACCTCCAGGATTGGGACTTCACAATTTTGTTCATAATACCTTATAGTGATCACCGAGGTGACCATACATCCCAGTTAGTCCCAGTCCAACTTCACACTCTTGTCCCGGCATGGGCATGATCATATTCCCTTTACACTCCAATGTGTCCTGGTTTGGGACAATCCGCTGTAGAGTCACCATCTGTCCATCACTTTCTGAGCCCCTACCTTGGACTTGGCTCTGGGGTAATGACTGGAATACAAGGCTAAGAAACACAGTTCCCAGGCCCCAAGAACTCAGGAATGAAGGTCAGAGCAAGAAGGGGAAGGAAACCACTTAATGACAACACCAAGTGATGAGAGTCACACACAGGTCCATGCCATATGCTGTTGGGATCTTGGGGCAGATGAATCAAAGAAACATGGCAGGTTCCTCAGTGCAATAGGCAAGAAGACCAGCTACTCAGTGATGGAAGAACAATGAATCAGCTCTGTGGCCTGGGGCTGGGGACCCCTGGTCTAATGTACCTGTGAGCTGTTAAACAGCAAGTGCCTTGCATTTCACAGGAAATAGCCTTTGACTATATAAAGCAATCTTCGTGGGAAGTTTGTATTTCTCTTCATGCTTGTGAAGTGCTTTCAGAGAGAGATCAGTATAAAATATAGATTTATTACCACTGCTAACAATAGTAAAAGTGTTATGAAGTCATTTATTCTACCCTTGATATTGATAGCTGATTCTCCAATGTGCAATGGGAGCTCAGCCTCAAATCATAGCCATCCATCTTTGCGATGTGCACCAGGTCCTGGCTGCAGGTATGTGAGAGTCACTAGGTGCAGGTTTGGCAATTCAGCTCTAGGGCCCGGGGTTTCTTTTCTGCCATTGAAAGCTCCTTCTTCCTAAGTGGGCAGAGCCATGGGATACGTATGCAGCAACAAAACAGGAGAAAGCACCCAATCCTCACCCCAAAGTATAAGAAGCAGCTTTGCTTTGGTGCTCAGACTTGTTTTATTTTTCTTTCCATATGTATTTCACTAGAATGACTTTTGTAAAGTTAGCTACAGGACTTTAACAAAGTCCAGGGCAGAAGAACAAAGAGTGATTTCACTGGCCCACTAGAAATTCAATCTAAAATATTATGTTCCTCAGATCTTTTGAGTCAAGGTAGCCAAATACCATCCACCCCTAACATTGGGGTTTTTTATGCATTCTTTAGCTGGAATTCCTCACGAGCAAATGAATATTTCCATTCAAACACATGCTACTGAGGAGAAATGGAGAAAGATAGGTCCTTCATGAAGGTCAACATCCAGAAGCCTTGAACTATTTAATTTGTTGAGCTTGTTAATTTTGGTTATAAGAATGGACAGGTTATTTCAATAAGTACTGGGTTGGCCAAAGAGTCCATTTAGTTTTTTCCGTAAAATAAAAGACACACTTTTCATTTTCACTAATAACTTTATTGATTTGGATATTTTGAGAATGCCTGCTACCTCCTGCTATTGGCTTCTAGTGAAGAGAGGCTAGGGGTGCTGCTAAACATCTTTCAGCACATAAGACAGCCCCACAGAAAAGAATTATTTGGCCAAAATTTCAGTAGTACCAAGAAATTTTGCAAGCCACTTTTGACACCTTTGATCAGTCACAGCACCTTCTCCATACACTGCACAAATCCTTTTTTGCACTTCAGTTGCATTTTCATCTTCCTTGAAATAATAAAGCATAATACGCCAAAAATGTTGCGTGTTTTCTTCCATCTTCAATATTAAAATGGCTGCACAAAAATTTACTAATTTTAATTAAGTTTTTTAATGCATGCTGACATGACAGCTGTCACAATACAATCTAACAAAATTGTTTCTAATGAAGTTGAAGACAACTAAGCACTACTAGATCCATTGTCTGGAAAAAACTAAACGAACTTTTTGGCCAGCCCAATATTAGCAAACATCTTACATAAATTTCAGTCTATGAGGTTGTGTAGTTTTTCACAATAGTTATTAAGGCTGAAAGACACACATTTTCCTCAAAGCCCAGCTTGCGATATTTACCCCAACAAAAATCCCTGTCCCTTATTTGGCATTGTAGTAAAGTATAGGAAGACTGAAAAACTGCTCAGAGAGTCATTTTTAATATGAGAAAGACCAGAATATGTTTAAGTGCTGCCAAGAAGATCAAATAAACAGATCACAGTAGTGATACAGGGGAGAGCATGAATAATTAATAGCATATGTTTCCCAAGACTGTGGAAGAGAAGAATGCAGAGTGCAAGAGAGTTGAGAGGAGGGAGGCAAAGAGGCTTGCAGATAAGGGGACAGCAACTCCTCTCCCTTGCCTTCTCTGTCTACTCTTTAAGAGAAGTTCATTTACTAAGAGGATGAAGGCCGTAGAAAATTTAGACATGTTCTGCAAATACCAGAACTGGATGAACCAATATAGGTCTACGTTAAAGGCCCAGTTTAAGCTGAGACCATGAATTTATAGTGAAACCAGCTTGCCAGATGGTATAATGTTATCTAGCAGCGCTTGTCTGACCAGGTACCACAAAGACAAGTGGCTGCATTACTGATTACCAGCAATATTCGAGGTCAGGGATGTTCAGACAAGGAACGCCAATTTACAGAGATGTTAAAAGTAAACCTAAATGAAATGAAAATAAGGGGAACCCTTAGCTGTATTGACCTTGAGGGGCTCTCTCTGACCCCACCCAGCAAGGGATGGCCTAGGACAGAAGTCCTAGAAGCCAAAGTTCATCAATGCAAAACCCCAGAGACTTTCTCCGTGTTCTGCAGCCACACTTCCCCCTTAGTTTTGGTATGTGGGAAAACCACCTGAAGCTGAGTGCACAATAGGTCCCCCCAAAATTATGAGTAACAAGTCTGTGATGTTCTTTTTCAAAAAGCAAGAGTGGGAGCCCAGAATTTTTTTTTTTTATTATTTAGTCTGAGCAAAGGATTGCTCATTTATATAGTTGCAACTGACCTTTGCTGTAACAGTTCCCAAAGAAATCATGTCCTGTTCTGGCTGGTGTGGCTCAGTGGATTGAGCGCCAGCCTGTGAACCAAAGGGTCACCAGTTCGATTCCCAGTCAAGGAACATGTCTGGGTTGCAGGTCAGGTCCCCAGTAGGGGGCGAGTGAGAGGTAACCATACGTTGATGTTTCTCTTTCTCCCCTCCCTTCCCCTCTCTCTAAAAATAAATAAATACAGTCAGGGCACATGCCTGGGTTGTGGACCAGGTCCCCTGTGAGGGCCATGTGAGAGGCAACCATACATTGCTGTTTCTCTTCCTCTCTGTCTCCCTCCCTTCTCCTCTCTCTAAAAATAAATAAAATCTTAAAAAAAAAAAATTCTGATCTAAAAAAATAAATAAATAAATAAATAAATAAAAATAAATAAAAATCTTAAAAAAAATAAAAGAAACCATGTCCTTTCCCCTTTGCTAGTAAAAACAAAAGGAAGGCAGAATGTAAGGAAGAAAGAAAGGGAGAAGGAGATCAGAAGGTGAAGAAGAAAGAGAAGAAAAATAAAAGGAAGGTAATTTTCTGTATGTTTTGAAATATACCTAAGAAAATGACTAATAAAATGGTCTAATGAATTCTTAAGCAATTCTAAGTATTCAAACTGTTGCCATTCATTATGGGTTTGGATTCATTTTAGTCTGTGAAGCTCTTACTGGGCCTCATTACTTCTCTTTATGTACTCCATTTGTACTGATAATATAACTTTTTCCACATGGCAGCTTGTATTGTATATCAATTCTGTTTTACATGGCTTTTAAAAATTTCCAGTCATAGGAACTGTGATGGACAGAAATTGGTCAAAAAACTAAGGTGCATTAGGTCATGTAAAGGAAATTCATACTTAATTAATTTATGTCTTAATATATTAGCATGAGGGATTTTTTTTTAAATTCCCAGAGCAGCTCCTTCTCCTGGTTTTAGGTATAGAGTCTAACAGATAATTACACACTTAAGTACTTAATCACAGTTCAGTACCCTGTGATTTTAAAATGTAAGTGTGAGTAATATCATTCTCCTGATTGTAAAAGCACTTTCTCTTTGGCATGTCTTCCTTAGGAATTCTTTTGAGTTACAATGATAAAAATCAAGGATAGCATTTTAAGACAAAGGATGCCCATTTTAAATGGATTATAATTGCAGGAAGAAAGAGTTGGCTCCACTGAATTTTTCTTTCCTTCATCATTAGAGCCATGTCTTGATTCCTGTAACATAAAAAAAACCTTGAAGGCTACAGCGACTTTCTTTTCACTTCTTCAACTCAAATCTAAAGACAGCAGTGCGACAAGCATGCATTCCTACACTTATTACTTTTAACGTAAGGTAATAAGATGGCATATATAGGAGTTCCTGGATTTTTATAACTTATTATACTACAGTTTCTAGTTTAGCTAGGTAAAATGCCTAGCTGTTCAAAAGTGGCAAGTTTCAATGGTACCAAGTATCACCTGTTTTCCTGGCTGTATAAACAACGCATGCGTTTATGTTCATCTTTTCACCCACAGTAACAGTACCTGCTTCTTCTAAAGAAAATCACAATGATTGAGAGCAAAAACCCTGGAGTGAGGCACAAACCTGGTTCAAGTCTGGCCTCTGTCATTTATTAGAAGGTCACATTAGACCAACAACTCGACGTCGCTAAGCTCCAGTCTGTTCATCTATACAAGTGGGCTGGACGTATCTCTTGAGACTGTTGTGAAGCCGTGGTTAACGTGCTCAGCACAGTGCCTAACGCCTGATGAGCCCTGTCTTAGCAGGGATGGCGAGAAGCCCAGAGGAGCTATAATCCATCCTTTATTGCAGGTTCTCCCCTTCTTGGCTTCTTCAAGTATCTGGAATTCCCAATTGAAATAGCAGAGATGAGTCTCTCTTCTCAGTTCTGCAGTTTAAACCTGATGGGCTCTAGACATTCAGCCATCTCCTAGACATGGATAATCCTTAATTCATTTTCCTACTAGTTATTAAAAGAGCAAAATGAAATCAGCATTGAGTAGGCTGTGCCTGCTTTCCAGTGCTGCGCTGCTCTCCACCTTGATGCGAAACACAGTCTCCGAGGTTCCCCATGTCACCAGAAAGACATACCTCCCTACCGACACCCCAACCCCACATCTTGACAAAGTCACAATGTCTGGATACACAAAAATGGTTTTCAGCTTACAGAGCTCTTCCGAGTTATTTTATCACAACAGCCTTGGGAGGTAGAGGGGATGGCTGTCATCAAAGTCATGGAAGCCATGAGAAATCTGAGTCTGGAATCAAGGCCAATGAGTAGCAGAGCCAGGACCCAATCTCAAAACCCCAAAAGGCAGTTTCCTAATTTCTTATTCACTGCCTCCCTGTTCTGGCATTTTAGCTGCAGGTAAACACCCTGATCCAGCAGTTCTCAGATTGGGGTTTGTTCAAGGATCCTCTGAGGAGTCTGTGAAAATACAGCTACATGGGCTCTGCCTCCAGAGATTCAGATTCACTCACTCTGGGGTGAGGCCTGGGAGTGTGCGAGTTTCCCAGCCCCAGCTGATGCCGAGGCGGCAGCGCCCTTGGAGGAACCTAGGATTCTGAGACCTCTGGCGCTCCCTGCCATGGCTCCACTCCTCTGGGATGCCCAGACCCTCTTCTCAGCACCTTCCGCAGAGACAGAGACAGTATCAGAAAGCTCAGGCTAAGTTGTGCGGTGACAACAAAAAGTTCCCAGTATCAGTGGCTTACAAAAGCAAAGACTGAGTCACGACTCACATGGAGGTCCCCATGAACTGGCTATGAGTATACTGTATGTACTTTTCCCTCGGAGACCTGGGCAGAACCTCAGGATGACTCTTAAAATAAGTGTCACTGTCATTTCTACTCAGATTTCATTGGCCAAAGAAAATCCCATGCCCAAGCCTGCTGTCAAGGAGTAGGAGTAGACTCTGCTCTTCTCTGGAAGTTAGTTCTAGTGATAATCTTCACAATTATATAAAGAACCACAGGACCTGCAGTCTTGAATGGGTCTAACTGTCCATTTTTCCTGGACTAACCAAGATTCCTTCTTCCAACTATTTGCTGGCTAAGCTTCCTATTTTGCCACTATCATAGGCTACCGATCTTTCACTATCCTTATCAGGTATTGTGTTTTCTACCTTGTATTGTCTTATGCCTGAATACTTTTGATTATTTAAACACCTAAGCACCTAAGTTTCAAATTCTAAAAATTTACAGTGTTGTTAATACTTCTCCATGTTAAGAAATGTGTTTTAATATATTTCAAGACAACTCTGGGTCAAGCAGTGATGCTCTGTATTCTATAATATCTATTCTGCTTTTGGAGCATGCCAGGGGCTGCTGGTCGGTCACGTGCTTCGATCAAAGGCAATTTTCCTCTCCCTGTTTAGCTCTGGTTCCCAACCAGCAGAGAAAATGACTGTGAAGCTTTCCCATTGTTATAATAAACAAGCACTTCAGATGCCAGTGTCCTGTTCATCATTAAAATCCAGCTTGTATTTGCCCCTTCCCTGCACCTCCTCCCAGGTAGAGCTAATGGTGTCTGTTTTGTCCCTGGGCCCACAAAGGATGATCTCGGCCAGAGTAATATCTTATTTTCTCTGCTGAGTAAATGTTTGTTGGATTATATATGAATCCAGTATCTCTACAGACAGCAGAACATGATCAACACAGCGAAGACTTACAAGACATATCAAATGCATTTCCTCACTTCAGGGTGACCAACACAAAAAAGGGGGGAGCAGCTGACAGGGAGTCGATAAGAGTTTTCATGCATCCAAATCTGATTTTCTGTTCTTGGGGAATTGCAAATTTCATTTGAAATTGTAGTTTTAACTTAATAAACTATATATAATCTCTGGAAAAACAATGTGAAGTGGGAACGAGCTCTCAAATACCAATACCTGTCATTCTCTCTCCTGTTCTTTCTTTCTCCTCTGCCTCTCCTTCCTCTGTCCTTTAAAACCCTAGTAACGTCCCCAATCACTTCAGTAATGAGCTCTGAACTGCCCAACCCATAAAGGTATACTGCGCCTCTGTTGTGTATCACGCCCTCTTCAGGCCACTGCAGACAATGCAACAGAAAAACAGTCCCTGCCAGCACAGAAACTCCATTCTAATGAGTACATGTGTCATCTTGCTTTTTATGTTCATAATACTTATATATTTATACCATTTTAAACAAAGTTTTACTGAACACTTACCATGTCCCAAGCATAGTTCCAAATGCTGGAGATATAGACAAAATTCCCTATATTCGTGGAGCTTTCATTTGGTGAGGGGTAACTGATTATGACCTGATAAATGGGTAAAACACAAAATATGTCAAAGGTATGTAAGTGCTGTGGAGAAAAGTAACTCATGGAAGGAGAAATAGGGAGTTATTGGGACTGCAACTGAAATAAGCTGCCTGACATTGATGAAGAAGAGAGAGAGGTAGGCATCAGCCTAAGAGCATTCTGGGGAGAGGGAACAGCAGGTGCAAAAGCCCTGAGGCAGGAGAGGCCCTGGCATTTTCAAAAAGTCCTGATGAAGGCCTTGATGAAGGTAAGAATGTATATAAACAGCGATGACATGTCTAAGCTGGCTTCTGTCTGTGGAATAATAAATACTGAATCACCAGCTGGGTAATGCAGAAGTGGGCAGTCAGCACAGGACTGTAGCTGAAAGGGTCTTGCAATTATTCTTAACACCTAAAATCGATGCATGATGATAAGAAAGAGATTAAAGAGATGACAGCAGGAAAGTCTTTACAACCTGTCTTTGCCTGAAAAGTAGTGCCCTTGTAAAAAAAATATATCACATCCAGATGTTGACTACAGATAATTAAAATTAGAACAGAAGGTGGAATGGGGCTTGGTGGAGGTGGGCAAAGGGGGGAATGGGGACATTTGTAATAGTGTCAACAATAAAAATAAAGTTAAAAAAATAAATTAAAACCCTTATCCATTTTAGTCCAGAGGCTGAAAGTATTCAGCTAAAGGAAAACCAACACTCTCTTTCTGGAGGCAACCAGCTATGTGTCCAGTTTTGAATAAAGTACAATGACCTGATGCCATTTGTTTTTCCTTTTAGAAAAAGCTATTAATTCTCAAGAAGCTCTGTAATTTTCTAGGTGGCTTATTCCTAAAAAAAATCTTCCTGTTTTCTCCATTCAAAAATGACAGAAACAATACCCTAAACCAAAGTCCTGAAGCAAAAGTTGATTTTATAGCAAATGCTAAAAAATCATAAAGATATAGTATTAAATTGGTCCCGGTTGGTGTAGCTCAGTGGACTGAGCGCAGGCTGTGCACCAAAGGGTCACTGGTTCGATTCCCAGTCAGAGCACATGCCTGGGTTGTGGGCCTGATCCCCGGTAGGGGCCGTGCAAGAGGCAACCAAACACTGATATTTCTTTCTCCTTCTCTTCCCCTCTTTCTCAAAATAAATAAATAAAATCTTAAAAAATAAAGACATATTATAAAATTATAAGTATGATTTCCAGTTCTAACAATTACTGCATGTGATTATTTCAGAGCTGTAATTGTCAGTGCTTTGTGTTATTTTACAATAAACATACTGTTTTCATGGTGCTATTAATATTGGTGGTGGTGGTAGGAACTCAGGTCTTTTATTAAATAAGCTCCTTCCTACTTTCTTTTTAAAAAAAACCATCACTAGCAAGCCTTTTAGGACTGATGATTAGAGGTAGAATTCCTATAGTTTTATCACAGTAACTAATAAAAATCTCAGACCACATGGCATTAACAACAACAAAAAAAAAAAACACAAAAACCTGTATTTGAAAATGGACCACAATTTGGATGCCGACACGGACACTGAGAAGCTGTTTAGCCTTGGCAGTTACTCAACCCCTCTGACGCTCTGTAAAACAAGGAACATTATTGTATCTGTACCATAAAGCCCTTAGAGGAAAAAGTAGCATCACCTCTAAGATGTTTTGGGCCATGCCTATGCTCAAGGCATGTTAGTTAATATGATAAATGAATAACTTGTAGATACCTGCTCATTTACACAAGGAGATCTGGCCAAAAGCCATACACGACGAGTATTGTTTTCACACACATCTTTCTCTGGGTCTTCTTCATTACAGGGGGGAGAGGGCGTCCAGAGGGCAAGGAAAGCCTTCTAGGCCTTATGAACTGGACACTGAGTGTTGTGGTAATTTCACCTTGGGCTGCTGCTCACCCGAGTCCCACTTTCCCGGACTTCTCTTGGTTTTGTCTTTCCAGTAGGATGACACTTCCACTTTGTGAAAAAGAGATCTGTCCTTTGTTAATAAAATTCTACTTTATCTCCAATCAGAATTCTAAAGTGTATTAGTTTTAAAATAGTTAAATCATTTCTTTAGTAGTTTAACTTCTTTTGTGCAGAGAGCATCCAAGAGGAGAACCGTTATTAAACACTCAAAAAAAAAATGTCTCTCAAAGCAGGACCGGCTGTTTAATAAATAATCCATTGAATTCTTGCAACCCTTTCTTTCAGATAAAAAGCAACCGCGAGGCCCGCTAGAAACCCATCACGGCAAAATCCACACCCCGAAGAAAGTGTCTAATAGACCGAGATGACAGTACAAAGGACTGAAAGACGCTTGTCTTTGTAGACAGAACAAAGATGTCTCTGGCAATTACAGGAAGGTTGTTTGTTTTAACTGCGCTCAAGGGGACGTCTAGGGAAACCAAAGCATTTGGGGTGCTGGCAGGGGTGCCCTTCCTCCAAGGCAGGTGGCAGGAACACATACACTGGGGGGAGGAAATAATGATCAGATCAGTCCTTGGTATAGGACTATTGTAAATGTATTATAACATAATTGGAGTCTCATGACTTTTATCATATAGCTGTTCTAATGTTTTGTTTTTGTCTACTATATGGATATATGCTTTTATATTCATGTGGAAATAAACCACAACAGAAGTGAAAGTCTAAAACAAATTCACCTCCTGGGACCTTCATTGATTCGGCTGCCAAGGCCCTTCACACCCAGGAATGGTCTCCCGTTTTAGAGTCTCCTGTCTCCTCTGCCTTCACACCTGTGCCCTACGCTCTGGCCAGATCCACGAGTTTGTAGTCTCCAAATAAGACATGCCCTCTAACAGTTTTAGCAGCTGTTTCCTCTCCTGGCCTGCCCTCCTCCCCCACAAGCACGCTTCTGGCCTGGGGCGCTCCTCCTCTCAGGAGCCCCCGTCCCTTCCCCAGGCAGAGGGTCTGGCCCCTGCCTTGTGCCCATGCTGCTCAGGGCTGCACTTTCTTCCGGGCTCAGACCCCACAAGCTATTTACTGGTACATCTTCCCGTGAGACGGAGAGTCACCTTCATGTGCCAAAACCCAGCATAGCCCTTGACACAGAGAGAACCTCGATCAATATTTCAATGAATGAATAAATCAATGAATACAAATGAATGAATAAAATCTATCTCCCTAACTAATACGGTGCTTTTGGTTTGTCTTCAGCCCTCCTGAAACTGGCATTTGCCCGAGAGCTTCCTAGAGGTACAGAGGTTGCACGCCGTTCGGTTCAGGCGGTCAAGGATTTGCACATCCACTGTCTAGTTCCATTCTCCTGAGAAGCCTCCGCACCAGGTTAGAAACTGCTGTCAGGGAAAGCTCTGTGAAAGTGAGACCAAAGCTGGCTCTCTCGTTTCTGGACAGGATTGAAAAAGCTAACTTGTAAAACAATTCAGTCTCAGGTAACCGAGTAATCCAAGTAATTTTGCTCACTGGGAAAAAATAAGTTTATCCGCATCTTCAATAGATTGATATACATTATCAAATATATAAAATAACAGAATTTCAAATTTTGGACTGATAAAGTGCATAACATTAGGTCAAGAACAAAAATCTTTAAAAATGGTGGATAAAGCCTAAGGTACTCTCAGATCACCTGTAGGTCTCAGCACCGGCCTCTGAGCGCGTGTCGGGGCTCGTGCGCACGCGCAGGCATTGATCGGAGGCCAGGGCAGGCTTGCGCCACAACGGCCCTGAGCCACGGAAGTCACGAGCCACTCTGGTGAAGCACAGGGCCTTCTTGAACCCAACCCCTCCTCATTCCGGAGGAGAGCATTAGAAAGGGGAACAAGGTGTCAAATGTCAGCTCCGTGACCACACTGTTCATGAGTCTACTCGAGAAACTTGATGGTCTTAGTATTTCCCATTAAAAATACTTATTCCCTATCTACCCAGGCCCCAGCTTGTGATGCCACTGCTCTCTGCCCAAGAGGTAGTCACTCTCTGCCCAAGAGGTATTGTCTAGCAAAAGGGGACAGAAAAGTAAACAAGGCCATGCAGTCGGCTGCCCTGGAAACCATTCCACAGTGGGTTTCGGTTGCTGTGGGGCCAAACTGGTGCAGCCACTGTGGACAACAGCATGGAAGCTCCTCAGAGAACTCAGCATAGAGTTACCCGATGACCCAGCAATCTTTTGGGTGTCTCCCCAAAAGATTTGAAAGCGAACGTGAAGATATATAGGCCCCTATGTTCATTACAGCATTATTCACGGTGGCCGAGACATGGAAACAACCACAGTGTCCTTCAACAGATAACTGGATAAAAAAGATGTGGTGCAGGTACACAGTGGAATACTACTCAGCCATAAGAAAAACTGAAACACTGCCATTTATGACAACATGGATGGATCTTGAGAATATCATGTTCAGTGAAATTAAGTCATATGGAGAAAGTCAAGAACCATATGATCTCACTCACATGTGGGATATAAAACTGGAAGCAACAAGTGAACAAGCAAGAAAACAAAAAAACCTCACAGACACAAACAACATCATGGTGGTTCCTGGAGAAAGGGGTGAAGAGAACAAAGGGTGAAGAGGGTCAAATTCATGGCGATGGAAGAAGATTGGACTTGGGGTGATGGGCTCACAATGCAATACACAGATGATGTACCATAGAATTTTGTACTTGAAACCTATAGAATCTTATTAACCAATGTCACCCCAATAAAATTAATTTTTAAAAAAAGAAAGAAGAAAAACTCAAAAATTCCACCAGGACGGCTCAGAGGACCAGGAAAGGGCTCAGAGATGAGGCTGCTCCAGAACAGAGGGTTAAGTAGTGATGACGGTTGCTATGGCGCCAGGCCGTGAGAGGACATGCAGATGAGGGGGCACCAGAGCAAGGAGGGCACTCTGGGAGAGTACGTTTGGGGGACTTCCGAGAGCTGATGGGACGAGAGCGCTGAGGGGGTGGGTGGGGAGGAGGCTGGATGGTTGTTAGTGCTTTGATGACCAGACTGGGGAGTCTGGACTCTAGCCTATAGAGGAAGGGAACCCTTTAAAAGGATCAGAAAGGGTAATAGGACCTAGAAATGAAGCCATTTCTGTACTACTTAATTCACAGATAGTATCCACTTGCCCTGAGACTCTCTTTTATAATAAGAATTTGAGGTAAGCAAGCACTTGTGCTAAGCACCAAAAGCTTTCAATACCAGTAACTCATTTCCATTCAGTTGCTCCTGTCCTACATAATCTACTGGAGATCTGTATGCTTCCAACTGTCTGAGATACTCGCTCAGAACCAAGCCTGTCCCTTCCCCTACTAGGTCATAGAATATGGGCAAGATTTACCCCTTTCTTGTGCCTGAAGGCTCACCCTACCCCACAGCTTAAGGGCTGCTATGCTTCCATCTTGGCATGATTTTCAAACCTCACATTTCACCAAATATAAGTCCAGCTTTCTCCATAATACATCAAAGCCACGCACCAGGCATTCTACCACAGGGGTGCCTGCATCAGACTTAGCTGACCCCAGCCCAGGCCCCCTGAATGAACAGGCATGGGGAGTAGGACCTGGGACTCTGCATTGCAGCAGGGCCTCGGTCTAGATTCAGGCAACCTTAAGAACAAACATAGCCTGTGAGTACTTTGAATGTGACTGGCTCTAATTTAAGTAACAGTGATTTAGGAATTTCAGGGAAATGGATGTTTATAATTCC
This sequence comes from Micronycteris hirsuta, assembly GCA_004026765.1. Lineage (NCBI taxonomy): Eukaryota > Metazoa > Chordata > Mammalia > Chiroptera > Phyllostomidae > Micronycteris > Micronycteris hirsuta. The sequence goes on from PVJI01009194.1 coordinate 42,695, forward strand.
TCTAAAATATGAAGTTTCTAAGTTGAAAACATTATAGTAACTGCTATAAAGGCTCGTGTTGTTTTGCTAAATAAAATGATCCTTAGGCATCTCACATCCCCGCCTCACTATCCTCACTTCTGGTGTCAAGGGTACTGACTTCACACCTTCCCTTTCCAATGTCAGTTTCTTTTGCCTGAAGCCTTACTTGAAAGGGTTTGGAAAATGTGTTGGTCTCTGTTCTCCCACAGCAAAAGCCACCAATGCAAGGAGGCTGTAGTTAACTCAATCACATACTTTTGGCTTAGCTAGCCCTTAAATAAGTATGGGTGGGTAGTAAGGGGTGGTTAGGGGCTATGAGAGACTGGAAAAGAGAATGAAGGACCCGGACTTGGAGAGATGGGCTGGAGTTCACCAGGAGGACCCGGGGAGCCAGTGCAGAGGCAGCACGGCCAGGGAAGGACGGGGGATACTGACCTTAAGACACAATGTGGCACAATGGGAGTTAACAGCAAATTTAATATTGTTCAGTGTTCAAAGGAGCCTTTTCCTTTGTGGAGTAAAATGAAACTATTTCACTGGATATAAAAAATGGCAATATTTCTGACTGTCCCTGTGTATTTTTAGCTGTGGAGATGACTATCTTATAACCACAGTTAATGCATGATTTTCACTGGTTCAGATTTTCCATGTTGCAGATTTGGGTGTGACATTTTGGGATCCCTTTGTGTTGAAGAAAGATCGATCTCTTTCTTTGTTACTGATTTAGAGTAATTTTTATCTGAATTCTAACAGATTTGTTCTTTTTGGACCCTTTTCTCTCCTTAAAATGACAAAGGGGGAGAAAAACAGGGAAGTAAGCACTTCATAACCATCCTGTCCAGGCTCCTGCCCCGTGTGGGCACGTGTTTCCGTTTGAGCCGTTTCGGACACTAATCTGTTTGGACACAAATGCCATGACATTCAAACAGAGCATGCAAGTCTGGGTTTGCTCCAGACACCCAGACACCAGAGGTGCTAAAATGAGGAACATATGGGGTTTTGAGCATCAAACATATGTCAAGTCACACATAAAACTACTAGCTTATCGATTTTAAGGAGTCCGTGCCCGCGCCCACGCACTGTGGTAAAGGGTGGTGTTTTGTGACCAGCTGTCCCAGCGCACTTCCACAATTTGGTGCTGCATCTTCACAGAGGACACTGCTGGAATACTGGGCAAGTTTTTCGTGGGCAACTGAAGAAAAGGACATGAAACACGTTAAAGAGATTTTGGAAGGAGCCGGTTCACATCAGGTGGAGGACACACTCCCACGCTTCCAGCAGCAGGACAAACCGAACGACCTCGCGAGGCCACGAGCTTTCGGAGGATGGAGGCCGTACAGACCTGGTTCGCAGGACTTTTCCTCAGTGCCCATCGCTGCCTGAAAATACAGGTGCTTTAAGATATTTGTTAAATAAGTACACGACTTAATGGGAATTTGGCTGTAAGTTTGGACCCACAATTTTGTCTTTAGAAAATTATTCTAAAGAAATAAGCGCAGATGAGATCAAGGATTTAGCTATGCAGATTCTCATCATGATGTTGTTCATCATATCCAAAAAAGTATGAGAAGCAAATGTAAAAAAAAACAGGAGGGGGTTTAAATTATGATACATCCATAAAATGGAGTACCACGAAGTTATTAAATTGGTGGTACATAAAAGTACCTAACTATAGGGAAAGATGAAATCAGTTGATAAATACAAAAGCAGATTACTGACATTTACTAACTACAGTATTTATCAAAATGACTATAACATTTATCAAGGGGTCTTAGAATTAATTTTATTTCCTTGTTTTTGTTTATTCTTTACTTTCTATAATAAATATATATTATATATATTTGTAGCAATAAGATTATAAAAATAAAAAATTAAAAGATTTTCCTCCTTTATCTCTCACCTGTGAAGTGCAAGATAATACCTGAAATTTACATCTCCATTGACTAAGCCATTACCAGAGGTCATCAGCAAATTTCTTTTTTAGTTTCTGTTTAGTTCAGACAAAAATTCAAAGACTCAAAGTGTTAAAAAGGTACGAACGGGCATATGTTTTCCTTTATATTAAGAGATGCCCTTTCTGAAGTCGGAATTGTTGGGACCATTAGAAAACATAGCAATAAACCAGAATCCAGTCACACGAAAGGACTGTGTGGATGTTCCAAGAGCCCCGGTTGTGGTCAGGGGGATCTGGGGTCCCCATCTACAGACACAGCTATAAAGACCTCTGTTAAGATGCCGAGTGACTCTCAGTGAGGATCAGTGTGCTCAAACCAATGAAATGGATGGATTGGCACCAACGGCCACCTTTCTCCTAAGTTGGCATTCGGCTCAGTATCTTAGCTCACGTTGCTCTAACAAAATTCCATAGACTGGGTGGCTTAAACAACAGACATTTTCTCACAGCCTAGAGGCTGAGAAGTCCATGGTCAAGGTGCAGCAGGTTGCTGGTGAAGGACCTCTTTCTAGATTGTAGACAGACACCGTCACACTGTAAGTTCAAACAGCATGGCCTTTCACGCTGCGTGAGAGAAAGCCTCTTTCTCTACAAGACCACCAATCCCATCATGGGGGCGCCACCCTCAGGACCTCTCCTAATTCCGATTACTTCTCAAAGGCCCCACCGTCTAACACCATCACATTGGGTTAGAGCTTCAACATATAAATTTGGGGAAGACACTAACATTCCATCTGGAGCACCCACCCTTCTTTTGTCTACTTTCCAGCCAGGTGTCGCTGAGAACACAACCCCGAGGAATTCCGAGTGAACTCCACACAATGGACGCAGAGCAGAGTCTGTGGTGTGGAGCTGCCTGTCACACAGTGAAGAGCAGCAGTACCATGTGCTGAGCAGGAAGCCACTGGCTGGCAAGGAAAAGGAGAAGGCAGCATTTACTGGCCCTTCCAGGGGCCATGCACAGCTCCCTCCATTACTTGTTCCAAGCTTCACATGATTTCTATGAGCCAGTATTACAGTTTACATTTTACCCATGAGAAAATAAGGCTCAGGCAGGTTAGGTCACATAGCTAAGAAGTGATGGAATTGACCTTAGAACCCGGAGCTGGCTGGCTCTAAGGCTGGTGGTCTTCCCCCTTGATCAAGTACATTATTGGACTTCTATTTCTAGGAGAGCAGGGATCTTTGTCTGCCTTGTTTACTGATGTACCCAAGCACAGAGAACTATTGATACAGTCAGTGTTCAGAATGTGTTTGTTGAATAAATGAATTAATCAAAACAGAAACTACAACTGGCATGGAAACATCAAAAGTCTAACATCTTTCTTCTAGAGCTGAGTCTTCATAGACATTGCAGACTGAGTCCATTAAATTAGATGGCGTGTCTTGGTTTGCAAAGCCTTCAGAGTGACAGAGCACACACATCTCAATACGGTTCACAAATAGAATTAAATTGTGAAAAGATGCCTGGGCTAGAGAAACAGTCACTCTGCTGGGAGGGACGACTCCCATCTGACAGTAATCCAGTGCCACCCAACAGGCTCTTTCTCTCCTGAGGCTGCCCATTCAGATTTCCACCTGTCCTCCCTGCAGCTGCCCACTGGGACAGGAGGGCTGCCAAGCAGAGATGAAACCAGGGCAAGCTGCCATCAGCAGATACAGCCAACCTGATGTCTTCCTCCTTTGCAGCTGGCTTCACACTTTTTATTTCAGCCCTGTCCTTGAACGTGGTTCAAGCAAAGCAGTTTAACATTTTAGTCAGTCCCCAATTCAGCACATTCCCAATTCAATTTAAACGATGCCAAACTGCATTTGTAGTCATCTCACACAGGCACTTCCCCGAGCGATTTCACTGGAAATCTTCCCCCATGCAATTTCTATTAGAGTCTTAAGTTCAAAACCCCACCCAAGGACTGTAGAAAAAACCAGGATTGACTGAATTCTGGGAGATTAGTTTTTGTATGTGCGTCTAGGACAAGGCATGTGTTTACTTTTGGTACCTAGAACACCAAGAGCAACTTTTCTTTGTGCCTGTGGGTGTCAAAATAAAATACAACTTTGAACAAAGTATTTGAACTCCATAAGCCTCGCCTGCCTATTCTGTAAAGAGGAGCCGACAAAACCGTAGAAAATTCTTGTGAGTGTTCAGTGAAACAGTGCAGCACCCCGTGTCCTCTCGTGGCAGGAGTCGTCACCAGGACCGTGACGGGACACACGGCTTCCTCAGGTCACAGAACCCACAGGTGCCGCCTCCGGAATTCGTGCCCGAGTCTCCCCACTCCGTGCCCACTCGCCGTCCTGTCACAGCTCCCAACTGTACACAGGGACTGGAGTGGACCGTGCCGCACATCCTGGCCATTTTCAGTCTAAAAAGCCAACTAGTGTTTTTTAAAAGAAAGTACATACAAATTTCATTTAAAATAATTTAGTCCTTTACTCTCAGGATGTTGAGATACTTCCATCTCCAACTTGCATAATTCTGTCAGTCAGAATATGAGCCTGGAGTATAATTATTATTTCTGTTATTCATGGAATAATAACTTCTCCTTAATTTAAAAAGTAAGTGTGTAAAACATTTTTTATTTTCCTACAGAACACAGAAAAGCTGTCTCTTATAAAAACCAATAAATTATTTCCAAAAATGTTCCTGCATTAGGGTAAATTTTCACTGCCAGATATTTTAGTAAATATTTAGGTTCAATCAAAATACTGGCCTAATAGGCTCATAAGAAATGCCTAACAATAACAAACAGAAACCACTGCTCGGTTGCGTTGATGAATTCCCAATGAAGTGTCAAGTAACTTGGCATTTGAGATCACCAGGGAGAGTCAGGGGCCATAGGAACACGGTCACTGTGCTGAGGCTGAACAGCGTGGAGCCCTCCGCACGGCCTGGATCTCGCCACCAGCCCCGGGCCCGGAGCCTTCGCAGGGAAGGGCAGCCTGTTCGCGCACTCAGCACGTAGAGAGCGCTCGGAGCTGGACAGGCCTGAATTCAAGTCCTGGCCGGACCGCTTCCCAGCCCTGGGACCCTGAGCAAGTGAACATTTAAATGTCCATTTCTGCACTTGTAATGGGGATGATAACAGTACTCTCACAGGGTTTACTGCTTAGCATATGACAAGTTCTGAAGAAATGTCCTGTTTATTTATTTGATGTTCGTTCATTTATCTAAATAGCAGCTTAATACCAGGTTGACAACATGCCCTGCTGGCATGTTCATGAACACTAACAACAGACCCCCAACATCCTGTCCAGGAGGCCAAGCCAGACAGACTTCCTGCTGCAGGGTCTAGCAGTGTTCCCTGCCTTGACGGAGTGCCACCTCCAGCATTTGGAAGGCACTGTGGCACCCACTAGGTTCAATTTCATGTTTTACTGGTAACCTAAACATTCTGAACTTCGGGATTCCTCAGCGGCACAATGAGGAAAGTCTCTGAGATGTCATGAAGATTGAACAAAGGATCACAGTAAAGCACCCAGAACAATGATTAACCTGCCAAGCCCTCTTGTAAATGTTTGTTAGTACTGGGACAACAGACACACCTGCATTTTTTTTTTAATGTTTTCGACCATTGTGTAGCATGTCTATTTTACAGAAGAGGAAACGGAAGCTCAGAAACATTAATTCCCACGTCCAAGGTCACATAACTAACGGGCACCAGAGCCAGAAACTAAACCCACTTGGTCCACTCCAAAGGCCAGGGTGCATTACCACTGCCTTATAATACTTCCCCTGGCTCCTTCAGAATGCAATAACACAGGTCACAGTTCAATTCAGTGTCTGAAGAGCAGATGCACTAGGCATCTGACTGATTCTGTAAATTGTGTCCTCTACGGAATTTCTTCATCCTGATACCAATATCGGTCTGAGCCAGTGGAGTGTGTGCACCAGGGCTTTTCACTTGGCGTCTTGTCATGGTATTAAGCATAAAGAATGTGTCACTCCCTTCATCTGGGTATGTGAAGAACACCATTGTATTATATCAAAAAATGAGTCTATTCTAGACTTGCTGGGGAGAAGCTGTCAATGTCTCTGGAACTGCTTTCAAAGTCAGTGTGGCACCAGGATGCACCCCCCGCCCCCCCACACACACACAGCACAAGGACTGGGGACTGGCTGAACTCATCAAGGATGGTACTTGAAGGAAGCAAATGGAATCATTTATAGGAGCTCTGGAAATCAGTTAAGCTTCCTCTGGAAACCCTTCAGCATTAGGAGAAATCACAAGTTTGAGGATAATGGAAAGGCGGGATCTTCATTCTACTGTGGGAAAATGTCATTATGTATCACTGCCGGGGAAAGGGAAGGGCTTACAGCACATAAAGGTGTTGCTATGCTCTTACTTTGCTTCAATGTGGAGCCCAGCAGCACCTGTTTGGACGGAGCACTTCCCCCTCCCCTAATCCCAGCTGGCGGGAAGGAGATGAGGTTCTCTGGAGAAACACTGTATGGAGATTTTCTTGATATTTTAGGCTAAAACTTCTTGAACCCTGTAACTCCGTAACACCTGAATTAAAGAGTGAGTACCACCCGCTCACTACGTAGCCCAGCATCCAGGAGAGGTATAGCATTGTTCGGTCATTTCAGAAGTAGGCTGTTTTCCCTGCAATCCAGTTTGGAAGCAGTGGTGGCAAACAATCTGTTGGAACCGGGCCTTGGAGGCTCTGGGTCCAGCCACACAGCCATCGCTCACTCTGGCGGCTCAGCATCCCTCCAGTGGAAGACTGTGGGAGGGTGGCCATGAATTTGCCACAGGGCTTCCCTCCTCATGTTTTCAGTCCTGGCATTGATGCCTTGGTTCAGGACATAGCACACAGCCAGGTAGAACCAGGCAAATGTCTGCAGGGTAGGCACCCTTTATGTCCATTGGTAAAATGCCACCCCCCCTAAAGGTGAAGTGAAACATTTACCAAGTACAAGCTGTAAATTTTATGTAATTTAACAAATATCTGATGATTACCTACTAGCTCCACTCTGCTAACCATTAGGAAGTGTGAGCACTTGAGTGAGTCACCCAACTTCCCTAAGCCTCACTTTGCTCATCTGTAAAACAGAGATACTATTACTAGAGCTTCTCATACAGTTCCTGTGTGGCTCACATGAAATAATCCATGTGCATAAATTCATCTTTTAAGTGTTTCGAATAATACTTGGCACATGGTAAATGCCACATAAATGACTGTTCATTAACAAATGCTTAGTTTAGTGCCTGGCAGATGGAGAGCACATCAAAGTTTGATGCCGCTGCTAATATCACTGTCATTCATCACTGTGTCAGGCACTGAGCTAGGCATGATCACGGGAAACAGGACTGAAAACACACAGCCCATCCTCTGAAAGAGCTTCCCTTGACTGGGGAGCAGAACCTGCCGCCGGTCACTGACCTTGGAGTAGAACCGGAAACTCTTACGGCCCCTCCCAGACCTGTCACCCCAGGAGAGAGCAGGCATTAGCTAGAACACATTGAGGACACCCTTCAAATGGCCAGACCCAGAGGGTGATGCACCTTTTAAGTTTCACGGTGAAAACAGCAGTGCAGAAAGCAATGCGTATTTAAGGGAGAATGAGACTAATCATGACTGACATTACCAGTAGGTTCTTCAAGGAAGAGGTAGCATTTGAGAAGGTCCGTGAAAGACAAGAAGAATTTTAAAATATTGGGGTTTTTTCCAGCAATGAGGAGAGTTATTGGCCCTGGATTTCAGTGGGCCTTCCCACTGAACATGGATGAATTTTAAATGGATGTTGCTAAATGAAAGGTGCCAGTTTGAAAAGAATTCCAATTATATGACATTTTGGACAAGGCAAAACTACAGATATGCTACATATATCAATGGCTGCAGGGGTTCAAGGGAGGGGATAGAGTTAAACAGATGAAGGAAAGGGGATTACTTAGGGTGGCAAAACCCCTCCGTATGATACTGTTACTGTAAATACATGACATTATTCATTTGTCAAAAACCAAAGAACATTGCAGTACAAAGAGTGAATCTTAAATATGTAAAATTTAGAAAAGAATTTAGGAAACTAGGAGATTCCCAAGAAGAAATGCAGAATATGACAAAACAATTAACTGCATCACAAGTACACAGAACAACCTCACTAAAGGGGTTGGGGGTAAAAGGTACCCAAGCAATTCTGAAATGAGTAAAACCTGTAAGACTAAAGGCAAAAGAATCTATACATAAACACTGTACTCTAGCTGATAAACTTGCTCTCCACGGGAGCACAGGTTAAGGGTTCTGACAGTCCTACACAGGTACACTGAATTGAACAAGGGAGGAACCGGTAGGCGGACGGTGGGATCCGAGTTTCTCACCGCGTGAGTGGGAAATTACAGACACGAGGGAAAGAGATCAGAGTTGGAGACATCGGTGTGAACTCATGTTTACCTTAATGCACTTACGGACAATGACACATAGAAATATTCACAGATGCGTGTGTACCCCCAGGTGGGTGTCCACAGTCCGTTTCCTCGCTCTGTCTGCGAGGACCTAGACGCAACAGCATCCAGGCACACCTGGCAGCCACACCTCAGTTTTCAATACCATCGTCCATGGAAACAAACCTGTATTCTTTGGAGAAACGACTGACTCTAGGTCTGAGGCAGAAAATATATAAAATAAGCCTTAATTACCTTTAGTATCAAAGTGAGCAAGTGCTTAAAGAAAACACAGAACAATGGAGGTATGTCAAAGGGACATGCGAACCAAATAAAACAGGTCCCAACACCAAGGCTGAACAAATTTGAGCAACAAAATAAATGAAACAGTACTGGATTATAATGCAAAGTTTAAAATAAATATTCATAAGTCCAAAGAAATGAATGATTAACTAAATAAATGTGACAAAAGACAAATCCCCTGAGCAGCAGATTTCCAACTAATGCACATGGACATTTCACCCTCGAGGAGGAGAAGCACAGACCCCACTCCTTCCGTGTGGGCTGCACAGAGGGGCTTCACTCCGAAGAGTGCAATGTGGAACCAGGAAAAGAAGGGTAACTTCAGAACAGAGAAACCTGGCATACACTACCGCAACCAGGGGACCTAAGTCAACATCAACAGTGATAACTATGTTAATCATATGAACGCTTGATAAGATGTGATGAATACAGCAATTTACCTGTGGTCTTCCTTCCAAGAACACATATAATCTAATCATGAGGACAAACATTAGACAAATCCTAATTGATTTCTATAAACTACTTGACCAATATTCATTAAGACTATCAGAGCTGTTAAAAATGAAGCGAGTCTGAGAAACCGTCAGAGGCGAGGGTATGCATGTACTCTCCATTTACCTAGTTCACATTACTAGATGCTGGGCTTCTCGGTGCGTTCCCTTATGTCTACGGTGAGCTGGAAGGTCGGCTCCTGGGCGGGGGCAGGCCTCCCTCACATGTCTAGGGGTTGGCAGCTGCAGGCCGGGTGGTGTGACTGGGCCACGGGGCTCTCACCCTCCAGCAGGCCAGCCTGGGCATTGTTCATGTTCCAGCTGGGGTCTGACTGCAGCAAGGCAGGGCAAGCTCCATGTGCAGGTACTTTGCACATTCATAAGCATACTTTTCTCTATGCTTCCTGTTTATTAATGCCCCAGCAGCCAGGGCAAGTCACACAATCAAGGCTGGCGTCAGTGTAGGAGGGCAACGCCACGTGCATGGCTAGATGGAGAATCATTTGCAGCCATTCTTGCAATCTGCCACAAGATCCTTAGCAGACATATTGGAAAGAGCAAATGAGAAATGACTAAGTAGCAATAAAAACAATAGCAAACAATTATTTGCACATAGTAGGGAATTAAAACATTAAATGAACAATTCTCATTTTCATACATAAAGTTCAGAAAGGTTAAGTAACTTCTCCAGGGTCACACAGCCAATTAGTGGAAACACTACATTTGCGCCCAGGTCTCTCTGACTCCAAAGCTCCTGTCACATCCTCTGTCCCCTGCAGGCTTGCAGCACGTGTTACTTAGCTTCATCACTAACAAGGACTAACAGAAACCCCATTCCTCCCCTCCGACCCTTCCCGTCATCACACTCAGACAAGGAGACTGTCTGGCCCCATTTTAAGAAGCCAGATGACTGTTCTGCTTCTCGTCAGTCCCACAGGGTCAGGGCAGTCAGGCTGGGCACAAAGCAGAACCAGAGACCATTTGTTTGGATAAATCACCCACCCGCAACGGCAAAGACCTAGTGCAGAGTCACGACTCCCACCCTCGCCAGGCCGCAGTGAGGCCCCCACCCCCTTTTGCCAGGGGTGTGGGTAGTGGTGGCGTCAGAGAACGCGCAGTAAGGAGCCAGGACTTTCCTCCCTGCCAGACACTAAGGAAGTCAGTCCTCCACGCTCTGGTGTCTGTGGAGTCAGGGGAGAGTCTGGACTCCCGCCTCCCATGCAGCGGTAAAGAGAGGTGCTCCCTCTCCCCACTGGGGTGGTGTCAGAGGAGGTATCCTCCACCATGCAGTGACAACAAGGTCACTCTCCCTACCCGTGATGTCAGGAAGGTTGCATGGGAGCACTAGTGAGAAACTCGTACCAGTCCTGGAGCCCTGAAGGGGAGTTGGAACTCCACCCCACACCCCAGCACCAAGGAAAATCTCACCCCTCAGGGGTAACGGAGGCAGAGTGGGGAACCTGGATGTCTACACTCACCTGGCAGTGTGAGGCAGGACCCCACCCCTTGAGCAGGATCAGACACCCAGCTGAAACGGGCGGTTTCAGCAAGATCCAGAGTCTCCTGACATAATACCCAACATGTCCGGGTTTCAATCCATGGCCCTACCCTCTGGTCCCCAATGTCAAGTGGAAAAGGCAGGGGCTGAACACCTGCCTAAGCAGCCAGGACCTGGGTGGCGTGGGCCCAGGGGTAGCGTATTGTGGCAGATGACAGTCATGTGAACAAAGATTGGTATAAAGAACAGGCACCTACGTTTCTGACAAATCTCGAAGGTCTTTATATTTGTTGTGGTTACCCCTGGAAGGTACATTAAAGACTGATGAATTTAATAAATGCAAGCCCAGGAAACAGCACTGCAGACAGCATCGAATTTTTCATGATCACTCATCACTTTGCCCTCGGGTTGCGCTGATCCACATTCGTGGCTGTCATCTTATATATATAGTTTAGGACTTGATTCAGGGTTGACACACAGTCTTTTAAAAACACTGCTGGGTTCTTTTCAGTTTTATGGCTGAGCCATCTGTCCCTTTCAGACTCCACTCCAGCCGCAAGGAGGACAGCCACCCAGTGCCTGCAGAACGGAATCTCCGCAGTTCTCGGTTTTGAAGCTGACGATCTGGAAGACTCCATTCTTCAGGATTGCAAAATACTTGTTTCTTAATATTTTGGTTTTTCACAAACTGGGGCTTTCAGAAAAGATGATCAATTGAGCTGTTTTACTTTGACGTCATTTGGGGGGGAGAGCAAAAATAAATTTAGGTCTGATTTCAGAGTGTCAATCCGTGTGATCAAAACTCATAAAAATTGGCCATTTGATGACTTCCCTGTATCACCTTCCCCGTGAGTCAAGACAAGCATTTCTTGACACTTGTGAATATTATTTTAATCTTTAGGTGCTTTTTTAAAAAATGTAAAACATGGAAATCCTCCTGAATATTTCCCTCTTCGCGGTTCCTAGGAACTGACCGGGAGAGCCCTGGTGGGACTTCAGCGCCCGCCCCCGCCCCCCGCAGACCCTGCAGTGAGCGACAGGAGCCTCTGCTCCTTCCAGGAGCTCACTTTCTGTTTTGACGACAGAGAACACATGCGTTAAGTTACTGTAACCGCTTTACTGGAGTATAATTCACATACCATGCAAGGCACACTTTGAGGTGTGAAATGTAGTGTTCTTTAGTATATTCACAGAATTGTACAGAATCACCACAGTCAATTTTAGAAGCTTAACGTCACTCCTCCCCCCCCAAAAAAGCACCTTACTCATTCAGAGACAATCTCATTTCCCCTGAGTGCGAAGCCAAGGCAAACACAAATTTACTCTCTATTCCCATGGGTTAGCCTATTTTGAACATGCAATGTGGGGGAAAATAACTCATACACCTAAAGCTTTTATTAAAAGCTAAAAGTATAAAACTTCTAGAAGAAAACAGAAAAATATTCACAATCTTAAAATAGTCAAAAACACTTCATGCAGGACACAGAACATTAATAAGAAGACAGACAAGCTATAAAAATATGAATAAAGGACTTTAAGAGGGCACATCACAAAGGAGGACATGCAAACGGACAATATGCACATGGGAAGAATTTTAGAAACACGGGGCTAAGCAACCACGACCACAGTGATAGACAGCTGTGCACCTACCTGAGTGACCACAGCGAAGAAGGCTGGTAGTGCTGAGTGCCCACAAGGTGAGGCGCACCTAGAACTCCTGTAGGTTACTCGGGGAAACGTAAAGTAAAACAATCCGTTTGAGGAAGTATTTTGGTACTTCTTAGAAAATTAAACACACACTCACCCTATGACCCAGCAACTCTTTTCCTCAGTATTTTACCTCAGACATAGGAAAACATACATCCACAAAAAGGCCTGTACAACAATATTTGTAGCCGTTTTATTCATGATAGCGCCAAGCTGGAAACATCCCAAATACCTATCAACGATGAATGATGGACAAACAAACCGCGGTACCTCTGTGCGATGGACCACCACCCAGCCGTGGAACGGAACAAAGTACTGACCTGCGCACCACAGACGAATCACACAAACACTACGCTGGATGCAAAAACATGGACACGAAGGAATACGCACAGAGCGGTTTCATTCACGTGAAGTTCTAGAACTGTCAACATCCTACTACAGATAAAAAATCAGTGTCTGACCGATAACGGGAGAGGCAGGTTGTTTGCAAAGGGAGCTGAGGAAACTTTCAGAAAAATTAAAATGTTTTACACTTCAGTTGGGTTGGTGGTCACGCTGATGTATATAAATATCTAAACTTGTACACTAAAATTGCATACATTTTATTGTATGCAAATCAACCTAAAGCATCGATAAATAAATGTTTCAAACTCCATGTGGTGACAGGAGAGGGACGGTGGTGGTAGATGGTCGGGTGGCAGGACGCGGGTGGAGACAGCAGGACTCGATCTCCTGCTACTACATCCCATGTACTCTGCTCCAGTCTGAGGACCCTGCCCTCACTGCCACCACTGCCCTCACCGCCACCACTGGGTAGTGAAGGGAACAAATAATCAAACACGAGGAGAAAAACGCTCTAGCAGGACTTGTCAGGTGTTATGGACACACTGGAGGGGTGACTGTGCCAGCGGGAGGGTTCCGCAGAGGAAGTGACAACCAGAGTTTTGAAGGAAAAAATCAGAGATGCTCGAGGGAGGCAGGGAGGGTACATGGCGGGGCAAAGAGAATTACTGGCAGAGGCAAAGGAGCAAAAAACAATATGACTAGGCTGGGACACGGAGGGAAGGTCAAGACAGATGAAGGAAGAGGGAGCGGCAGAAGGGAGAGGGAGAACGGGCAGGATCGCCCCAGCAAGGAGCTCTGACTCTGCTCTGCGGTGCCCGGGAGATGGTCACCTGACAGGAACACGGTCTCCTTTGACCTTGGAAAGCTGACTCCAGCGTGCATCAGGAGGAGGAGTAAGGAGAAAGACTAGAGGCCATGGAAGACCAGGACGATGACTGCGGCCAGGGTAATAAATGGCCTGGGGCTTGCGTGGGCAAGAGGTGGTGCATGGAACAGCGGCAGAGACCAGCACCTCCCAAAATGCCCAAGGCTGGTCCCAGCTGCAAGCACAGTATGTCTCACAAAATGCAATTTCTTCTAACATCTCAACCTCTTTTAGCTTTCAAAAAACAAATTAGTGTATCAAGTTATACAGAGCCATAAGTAGCATCAGAGCTCATTCAAATTCCCCTTTCCCCCCAATGCACCTGGCAGGAGTCTCAAAATAGTAATGGTCCCCATGTTCTACAACGCGCTGGATGGGAACTCTGTGTTTGACTAGGCCACTCGGTCTTTCTTCAGTTAACTGCACTTCCTGCGCACTTAATCTTGCCATTCATCTGTCTCCCACATTCCCAGGACCAGACCACTCTGTATCCTAATGAGATCTGATTGCAGAGCAAGCCACTCTGTTTACTGTCTGGTGGCAGCTTGGACAACAGGCTACACACTCATGTCAGGGCATGTTTAACCACTAGGAAAGCAGTTGCAGCAAACCGAGCACACTCTGCCTGAATGCTTAGTGGGGATGGAAATGTTCCAAACTGCCTCTCCACTGGGAGACTCATCCTTTACTCAGCCAACATACGCATTTTGAGAGGTCTTGGGTGCCACTGGCCCCAATGGGGAACAATCAAGTGCAGGTACTTGAATCTGGAGGATCTCCAATGTGCCACAGCCATGACAGAAATGAACTCCATGGGGATGGGAGAGGAATACTGGAAGGAAGGATAGAGGATGCCTGACTAAACCTCAAAGGGCAAGTGGAAGTGAGTCAGGTAAGCAAGGTCCAAAACAATCCTGAAAGAGAGGAAGCAGCATACGCAGCCGTGTGGGATGTGAATGGTTCATGCTGCCAACCACGAGTCACTCTGCTTGGCTGCAGCACTGGGGGCTTAAGGAACGCAAGGGACAAAGGGGCCTGGTGGTAGCTGGTAATCACTATGTTTAACCTTCACAAGGAAAAACCAGCAATACACTCTGGAGTCTTTCTGTGTGAGCCTAGGCAAGTTACTCTGCCTGTCTGACCCTCAACTTCCTCATCTGTAAATGGGGATAACAGCAGCCCCAGCTCCGAGAGCTGCAACTGCCATCGTCACTATACTTACAGCCCTGCCTCACTTTGCATCCTACTAAATAACACCTCCGACATGCTTGGCCCAATGACTACCAGAGCATATATAGGTCCTCGAACTGCTGCTCTCTCTTTTTAAAAACCTTGTATCACCATCATCATTATTATTACTCTTAGGCTTCTCTCAAGAGACAATGTTCTTACTATCAATCTACATTTTGGAGGCACTTAATAACCATGTGTAAAAGCCAATCAGATTACTCTAGCTTTCCTAACACATGGCCCGGGTGAAGTTATTGCCTTATGTGACTACTCAGTGATCATTAGAAAGCACACTTATTTCCCTTTAATTGGTAAATTAAAGATGTCCCATGGGAAGAGACATGAACAACAGAGAGAGTAAAAGTACTTATACAAAGAATCCTACCCCTTTGTTTAACAGGAAAATTAAATGCATTGGAAAGAAATTCCTATGTCCCCTGAGTCTTAAGGAAATAGTCTGTCCATCTGATACTAATCAAAGACATAAATAATATATTAGCAAATTGAATCCAGCATTAAGTTTAAAGAATGAAAACTGATGTCAGGGCCAGATGGTTCCATATTAGAAAATGTATTAATATACTTAATCACATCAATACATGGAGAGATAAGAGGAAATGACTGTTTTGATAATACGGGAGCAACATCCACGGAGCGGGTGAGACAGAAGCTCTGACTGCAGTAGGTCCAAGCGTAAATCACAGGAGGAAGTGGAGACAGCAGTTACTCGAGAATCTTTCAAGGCCTGGTATGAATGAATACCAGGAAAAGAAGGATGAGGTGGTGCCTTGATACAAGAGCACAAGGACAAAGGAGTGGGTGTGTGTGTGTTATGTCTTTTAAGGTGTCCAATATCAGACAAGTTGATAGTTTACAAGAAAGGAACCAATGTACGGGAATATGTAAAAATTAGGAAAGGACAGGAAAACAGATGAACTATCCAACAATCAATGAGTTGCATGGGCGGTAAGAGTTCAGACTCTGGAGCCAGACTGATGGCTCTGAATCCTGTCTCCGTCATTTACGGGCTGTGTGATGCTGTGCGAGTTACTTAAGCTCTCTCCACCTTATATCCTCACCTGTGAAATGAAAGTAATGATGATGCCTTCTTCACGGAGTTGCCATAAGGATTATATAAATTAATACTTAGAAAATGTTTATACGTAGTAAATAAGAAATAAAATCAATGTCTTTTAGGTATAGAACACTTGGTACTGCTAAGTACAAAGCAGATATTCTTTCTTTCTGACGGGGATGGAGAGAAGCACGGACACAAAGAACTGAGATGTCAGAGAATCGGGAAGTGCTGAGGTCGAGAGGTGCTGATGTCCCCTACGATCGTCATCAAAAAGGGGGTTCCACGCTGTATTGAAGATATGAGTCAGCCAAGACCCCAAAACTCCATTTTGCCCCAGAATGACCTTAACTATTACAACAAGATTCGGAAGAAGTGCAAGGGAGGAAGGAGTAACAAACTAGAGTAGGGCTCAGATGAGAAGAGAGTCCCAGAGAACAGGGTTCAAAAGGGACCATCGTGTTTCGTTCTATGTATTTCAGAATTGTCTGTAGCTATGACAATGAAAATGAATCAATGTATATTTCGGTTCTCAAAAAATAATTAAGCAGAAAATGCTACCATCAGAGGAAACTGAGTAAAGCGTACATGGGACCTCCCTGCATTATTTCTTACAACTGCATGTGAATACGTATGTACTCCAACAGAAATTTCAATTTAAAGGAAGAATAATAGAGAAGAATATACTTGAAAGAAAAACCTTCATTGTCATCTTCACTTGAATGCCAGCCACCACTGCAGAGAAGAGAGAAGGAGCATGTACTTTACATACAGAAGTTAACATGATGGCAAGTGGCACCTTTCTCTCTGCACACGTGATGATGCACGAGGGAAAGGCTGGTGGACAGTTCCTCAAGGGCCTATCAGAGCAGCCCTTGCTTTGGCCTCTCTGCCATGGTCCGTGGACTTTCCTCAGTCTCATAGCTCAGAATTCTGGTGTAGTCAGGGTTCCAAGAACTAGCCCAGGGCTCGGTGGTGGAACCCAAGAAGCCAAGCTCACGACATCTGTAAAGGAACCCATGATCAGGGCGGCCAGTAGCTAAGAGCCTGGGTTCTGTTCAAAGCCAGCATGGGTTCAAATCTCTCTGCTGTCACTCATTAACTGTGTGGCTCTGAGCAATTTTCGTAACCTCACTGGGTCTCTGTTTATTCTTCTGCAATAATTAGGCTATAACTGTACCACCTTATTCGAAATATGAAATGTCACAGAGACTTCAAAATAAACATTGTAGACTGAATAAGTACATTGACAGCTACTTTGACCCAAAACTTTACTAAAATAATAGTTAAGGAATGAAAGAAGTATGATATACAATGCCAAAGAGAATAGAGAGTGAACAAAGAGGGGAGAGAGAGACATCAATATTTTTGGTATATAGAACATTGTGGAAGGAGAGTAACAAGTCAGATGGAACAAAGGAAGTTAAAACCTAAAAGCGTCTAGTGAGCCTTCCTTGTAAAATCAAACTATAAAAGAACTAGAAGAAAGTTTACCAATTTAAATTTTTATTTTCAAAATGTGGAACTAAGACCTAAAGAAGGACAGCACCTTGTCCAAAGAGACACAACACTTAGTGTCAGAGCCGGATGAGAGCCACATCCCGATGCAAACCCTGATGCTTTGCCTTAGGCATCCCTTCTGCCTTGCCGTGACGCCTAATGGAGAGTTTCCAATGTGCTGACCAAGGCCAGGATATTCTGTTTTTCTGCGTTTGTGGCTTTAGGAGCCTGAAGGAGGAAATGGGGGTCACTGAGATGAGAAGGAAGGAAGAAGTCTTGGGAACCAGGAGGAGCAGCAGGTACCTCTGTGGCCAAACAGAATTTTACCAGAAAGTATGTGCAAAAGCCGAGAAGCACTGCAGAAGACGGTCACATGAAGGAGGCCACTCCTGATGTTCTGAAATGAGTGGAGGTTCAGGATTAATTTGCTGCCTCTCTGGTCACAGGTGACAGTGCCGCTGGAAGCCTGAATGAAGTTCAGCAAATTAATCTTGCATACCTTATGGGTCCTGATGCTGTGCACACAGCGTTCCTGATGTTGATTACTGCCTCAGCCAGTGCGTGGGCATTTGTTTTATGATGATTTCAACGACAGATAACTGCTATACCCGGCATCTCACATCAGCTGCTTGTAAACCAGAATGTTATATGAACAGTGGCTGCCAAAAGCCAAGGGCTGCCTAGAACATGCTTTTAATTTAAAACTGATGAGAAAATAGCTCTATTTCTAGAGAAAGAAGTTCTTCCCATGTTCTGTGAGGTTTCCTGCTTTGGATTTAAAATCCTGCAGAAATGACAGCACTGTTGTTTCATGCACCTTTCCAGTTTTCTATTGGGAATAACCATCATCTGAATATTGCTATTTGATATGCAAAGTCAGGCAGAGAGAAATGGCCTAGCAATCCTGACACCCTCAAGATGGATTTCTGGTGTTATAAAACAGGTTCCTAGCTACCTACAAGTGACTTGGGAGGATGTGGAAGTGTGGTACCCACAAACACCAGGGGGCGCTGCAGGGAGACAAAGGACCACCAGGTATCCAGGCCACCTTCTCACTTGGTCACACACAACACCTGAAAGCCAGCCTTCCTCTCCCTAAGCCATCAACGTGTGTACAGCTGAGGGTGGCACTCGAAGCACCTCAATTTCCGAGAGACCAGATGTCCAGCACGTTGTAACCCCACCTTGGAGGCCAGAGCACCACCGCTGGAAAGGAACAGGGGCAAGCTAAGCCTGACCTTCCCATCCAGCGGGGGGAACTGAGGTCCAGAGGGGGCTGGGCCCTCCTCCAGGTCATAGAAAACTGCAGTCTCAACCCAGACTAAAATCAGACCTTAATGCTCTAAGTTCAGTGATTAAGTTTAGAAACCTACTATTTCTATTTTCTGACTGCTTCCTCACATCAAAGTCCCTGAAAAGATAAAACGTTTGGGACCTTGTTCGTACAATCATGCCTTCCAGCTCTTACACTTCCCACAAAATCCCATTTGCAGAATGCCACACTGAAGAGTCCTCTCTTCCGTTTCAAGAACCAGGTGGTCAGCACTGTAGCTACCCAACCCGTGCGCGATGGTCGGCAGGAAAGCAGAGAAACGGAGGGCCAGCCCTCCTCCCACCCTCCAGAACGTGGGGGTTTACGGAACAAGCCTGTTTCCCTGCCGACTTGCAGGGGTTTTGTCCTGCACACACTGGTCCCAGCGTCTCTCAGCCTTTGCCTCTCTGGTCCAGAGCACTCCCTGTGCTTTCCACTGCAGAGCCCTGGCGTGACTCTCATGCACTAATTTAACTTCAATTTTGATTTTTATAAAGAGAGATGGTGTATTGTTGGTATTTGTGGGGATCCCCATAGAAGCCACCAAGTCCACATTCTTACCAGCCTGTAACTGCAAAATAAAGTTACCATTTTTAAAATATTCAAATTGTTACTACATAAGCCCCACTTATATGAATCCTTCTAGCAAATCGCCAGCAATTTCTCCAAGCTCTTCCGCTAAAACCTGCTGGTCAGATCTCTTCCTCCTGGCCTGACCTGGAGGCCACCACAACACCCCAACTTCAGAGAGTGGGCACTGTGATCTCTAACTCCCCAGACCACAGCTGTGATGTGAACAGGACAGTGCCAGTTCAGAGAAGCGTGCCTGCTTCCCGGGAGGTAACTACGCGCTCCTAGAGCTGGCCATCCTAAAGGTCACGGGCTCCCTCTCACTCTGCGTGCCTATGGCAGCCGGTCCTTACCTGTCTCCTAGTCCATCCCAGAGGGCAGGCCCAGCTCATGGCTTTCAGATGGATGTCCCAAGGATCTCCATGTCACTGGCCTTCCTAACCCTCTTCGCTCTTGGCTCCAAATTAAAGAATACATCCTTCCACAATCCCACCCAACACCAGCATCCTTCCTACTCTAGAATTAATTTCTCAGGTGCCAATGGAAATCTCAATGTCCTCAGAAGGAAACAAACAGCCACATCATGGAAAAGAAAGTCATAAAAGTTAACAGTAAACTGAGCAACATCTGGCCTTTTGCTGGATTAACTAACAGCATGGGACGTGCGCGTGGTCCATCTGGCCTGTCCCAGTCCCCTTTATCATCCTTCCTCACCAGAAAGATGAGCTGCCCTCTCTGCTTCGAGCTGCCCTTCTGCAAGCAGAGGCTGGAATGAGAAATGCCTGTTTCCTCGGAACAGGCGCAGGCAGGCAGGCCAATCTGGAAGTGAGAGCAAAACATATGAAAGAAAACAGCTTCTACCTCTGTGGGGATAGGACGAACTGTCAGCGTGGCCAGCTGCCTTTTCAGTCTGCGGCCCTTCCACTTTATTTTTTGGTACATGTGGGGCCTCCCCAAGAAAAATGAGAGCGTTACTAATTGCTCCACATCTGCATGACTGAAAGGGCCAAAGAGACAGTCCTCTAGGAAATTTAGACGGCTCTCTTCCAAAGACAAATCCTAACGTCTATCCGGAAATGTTGACACGTCCTCCAACTCTGCAAATGGTACAGTTTCTAGTTTCTAAGAAATGTTTAATGCCTCTAAGACTTCCTGCTGCCTTCAGATGACACTCTTGACGCTGCCACATAGAGATCCCAACAGGTATGTTTCTAGGCTCTTCAATCCACACAGGGTTGCTGAAAATGCAGCTATGTGTTAAAAAAAAGAGAGAGGGGGGTCAGAGGACGGCAGGGACACAGCAGGAGCAGTTACTAAGGTACCGTTTTGGGTAAATGAAGCCATTAAGGGAAAACAGAACAATAAACACAATGGCCCAATTTGGCACCTAAGTTCCTTGAAAATGCTTCATTTTTCCCCCCCAAAAGAAGTAAACTCCCAGAACTAAATTAGTAGGCAATAAAAACCTGGTACTTTACATTTCCGTGGGCAATCAAAAAAGAGAGAGACCAGGATTCAACAACGCAATGAATGCTAGGAAGACATTCACTTGGTTTCAGAACCACATAACCCTGTGATCTGGGCCAAGAACCACCCATGAGCTCCACCCCTGCTCCTCCTGGTACCACTGCGCCCCCAGGAAGTGCCACCAAGGGCCCCACGGCTGCGCCCAGACCCTGCTGCCATCTCTAAGTGCACACTGCCCCCCTGAGAGGGCCCAGGGGCTCTGAAGTCAGCAGGGCTTCCCGTGTTCTCAGAGGGGACCAGAAACAATGCTCCTTGGTCACCTCCAGCTTCCACTCGCCTAAACTTGGTCAGACATCAAACAGAGGCCGAGGTAAACAAAGGAGAAAGTGTTTCACGGTATCACTCCACATTTCTCAAGTCTGCCCTGCCTCATTCCTTCTGCCTTAAGGATGAGTTCTCTCTGAGAGGCTCCTTAGCCCCTTAAGAAGCGAGAACCTTGGCTGACTCAGCTACTGATCTAGCAGACACGCCGACACGGGCCTAAAGCCCAGTGGACGTTATGTTCTCACACCCCACAGACACATTTTATTTATGGTGCAGCAGCGTGGAGGGTAAAGCGTCTGTGTTTGTCCTTAGCAGTCACCCAAAATGTGTCCGTGCTCACTGACCTCCCCCTTCTGGCATTGGTGTCCACCTCTGTCCCACAACATGACCTGTGTTCACTAAGTGCACTGTTCGTTCATTGAGAAGTTCAGAACCAGACACCCGGGGCCATTGGAAGTGGGCGGGCTGGCTGCTGGGATGTCCTTGTGCCCACAGTTCAGATTGCTTTCTTCGGCGGTGGTGGGGGAGGAAAGACAGCTCATTCTTCCCTTCCTCTCTTCCTCGGACACTCTGTGGGCCATCACTTACACTGAGGGCTGTCTCGGGAGTGGGGGAGTAAGCCCCTAGGTGCAGCGAACTCAGCACAGTCAGCTTGGCAAGCCCTGCCCCTACCATGCCCACGCTGCAGGTGTCCATTCATTCACGGATCTCCTGTAGCCCCAGCCTCAGGGAAATGAGAATACAAAAAACACCACAGACAAAACTTCCCACACATATGTAAACATCAGGAAGATATCTCCAAGAGAAGCAGCCTCCAGCGCAGCCACAATGTTCTCCCTCACACTGGCGGTGCCCACCGTCCTGGGCATGTAGTTCCTGGCCCAGCTTCACCCATCTCTCTGATGAATGTAACTTGCCCCTTTGGTTTATGGGTCTAGGTGCCCTTCAGTTCCCGCCTGGGCTGACCAGGAAATGAGTTGATGAGGTATAATCTTCCAATAATGAAAGTACATATGGGAACACACATTGGCTCTATAAATCAACAATTTCCAGCACGACCATTAAGACTTATTTCCGATTTTTCCTCAAATACCCTATGAGGAAGCTGCCAAAGGGAGTGACACCCTGTGTGCATGGAAGTCAGACCTGAAGCACAGCAAGCACTCTCTTCCGCTGCCTCTCTTGCCAGTATCACTAAATTTATTGAGGGTGTAATTGAAAAGTCTGGCTTTGGGCCACATGTTGCCTTCTGAATGAGGAACAGGGGATAGAGGAGCCATAAAACGCTAATTGCCCCACACACGCTCAGGGCCACCTGCCCTGTGCTCCTATATCACCTCAATCTTCGCAGCCTCTAGTTCAACCAAGTGGGGAGGCTTCCCTTGTAGACTCCCAGAAGGGGCATAATCACCACGACGTCCCCTGGGCCTGCAGCTCCTGACTGCATAACTAACACTTATAACATGGGCCTAAAGTTTCCCAGATGGAGAAACTGAGTGCAGAATGAAGCAGTGGCCAGGGCCGCTAAGCCAACGGTCTCACAAGGCCAGAGAGCCCCATCTGTCGCTGCTGAATCCCTAGACCTCTGCTCAGCCCCTATCAGCCCCCAGCACTGCGCAGAAGTACAATAAATTCTCGTGGTCTCTCCCCTTCTACACCCACAGACACACGCAGGGGAACACAGCTACATGGAAAGGCTCAGCCAGACACTTGATAACACGCATACACACACAAATAGATAATGAACATGCACTTGTCCAGTCCCTCACACACATGCACACCTTCACCTTAGTAACAAGGCTTGGAGCTAGAATTACCATTTTTCTTTCATCCATTTGGCACCCCACTTTGCTGGTGAAAACAGACCAATTTATACCTTGGTGAGGTCTTGTTTTGCTTCATTTTCTCAGTTGCAGTGGAAGAGTCAGAGTTTTTCTAGACCAATCTTCCCACTTTAAAGGTGGGAAAACTGAGGCTAAGGTGAGGAGGGGAATTGCTTAAGTGAATGAGCAATGCGCAAGAATGACTCTGGTCCTCAGTTTCCTAAGTTAGATGGGCCTGAGCTCCTTCTGGTGATGGCTTCCCAGCCACCGCCCACCAAGGTTAGGCTGATAATGAAAGGGGCCATTTACTGAGAGTGTCCCACTTGCCAGGCCTTTAACGCACAGAATACCCAATCTCAGAAACATTACTGCAGGGTTCTGCCTCTTAGAACGGAAGAAATCAAAGTTCAAGGAGGCAAAATAGTCCACTGAACCATGTGAAATTGACAATATTTGATCATTCTTGTCTGATAAAAGGCAAATCAATCATTTCCCTCCCGCCTCCGAGCAGGTAAGTGTCCAAGCCAAGCTGTGTCCCCAGAGCCCCTCCCCGCCGCTGTAGCCCCCCCTTGTCCCTCACACCTGCCTGTGAGCAGGGCCTGCCCCCACCCCCCACCGCACCATGGCTGATCCTGACAGCCTCCTTCATGCTTAGACTAACCCAGGACCTGCTGCACTAAACCTCCATCACAGCTGCCCCGTCTTTTCTGATCTCAGCCTTCTCTGCCTTGGAGTGTTTCCTCTCTGATCAGACTAACCATCCTTTTAGCCCTTCTTTACCCATGAGGATGCCCACACTGAGCCTCCCTATCCACACTGGTCTAGACAGCTTCTCTCTTCCCTTGGCCTGTCATTTCCATCATTTGGAGCCTTTTAAGCATTTACTCCTCACATTTTTGCAGTCTACTTTAAGCACGGGTACTGTGTTAACCGTAAGAATACGACCACAAATGTTTTGACATTCCTGCTTTCAAGAGGCGAAGGTTACCTCCCCTCCTCCCGAATGCAGGCTGGACTCAGTGACTGGACTCTAAGAGAGAAGTGATGGTGTGCTACTTTCAAGCTTAGGTTATAAAAAGACTGCAGCTTCCAACTGAACATTCAAATTCTCATTAACTCTCCCTCCTCCTCCTCCTTCAATTCCTCCCCCTCTCATCCCTCCTATCACTGGCTCTGGGGAA